>JAXQQM020069078.1:0-77658 GCA_034641835.2 Pinus albicaulis
CTTCAAAATCATTATCAGTACTCTACTATTCTACATAAATTTCATGAACCAATTAAATTTTATGCGGTACTACTGAAGCATTCAAAGACATCATATCAACTACTTTACTTGTTACACTTTCCTTGTCCTTAATTACTAAGTGATTTTGCTGAAGAAATCCCATCCAACTGTAGTGAGATTGTTGCAACTTAGTATATGACTGAAAGTATTGAAGCAACTGATAATTTATGTGAATCACTGTTTCCATTGCATAACCTTTAACATTTTTCTTAACTTCATATGGTTGTTGATGATTTATCAATGTTGTGAAATTTTTCTGCTTAATTGAATCAACTTTAACATCGACACTTATTCCCCATGTCCCGTTTTTCTTATGAGCCAAAATTATGGGTGAACTGTATGGAGATGAACTGGGTCACATTAATTCTTTTCCAACCTTCCTTGGAATTTGTTGCTTTATTTCTTTATGCTCTATAGCTGTCTTGTGACACATTCCATTATTAGAGGCATCAAACATCAACTGCATCTCATGTGATTTTTCCATTTTATGAAGTAGATGTTTTGGTTCTTTAACTAGATCCTGAAATTAATCTACCTTAATTACCTTCATACTAAATTTCATAACCTGAAATAGTATCATTAAGATCCTTATGTTGTTCTTTTATTGACATGAATATGTATCTGTTACTTGAACTTATTAAGCGCTTTATCTTATTAGAATTAATTAAATTCAAGTGATCTTTGATTTTATGTGCCCGAACGATGTATTTAATCCCATATTTCCTGAGATGATACACATGCTCTTTTCTATAAAATACTGCATCACGATCATAGAGATAAGGGCTTCCTAAAACAATTCCACATATGTCTAATGGTATCACATCTAGCTCCACTTCATCGATATAGTTCGCTGTGATTGAAAATTTTAACCTACACTGTTTGGTAACATGAATTTGACTTTGTTCCTTTAACCAGCCTAAAGGATATGGTTTCGGATGATTGTATGTTTTCAAACCCAATTGTTTAACCAATGACTCAGAAATCAAATTTTCTTGTGATTCTGTATCGAACAATGTATCTATCTTAGAATGCATTGAAGTTACCCTTATATGAAATAACTCAATTCTTTTTCCTTCATTTTTTTGTTTGATGTTTGAAGAAGCAGAAGTACTAGAATCAGAGATTTTACTTGTTGTAACCATAGCATTGATTTTTCCTTCATCATCTGAATCTGATCCAAAGTCCAAGCCTTGTTGGATTGTTGTTTCAGCCTTCTTTTCTCCCTTCTTTGATTACAGCTTGTTGTGTGTGACCCAACAGATAGAATTGTTTCTTTAGAGCTTTAATAAGCTTAGTCCATGAGGTGATAACTTTTCCTCTGCGTTTTAAATCTATCTTTGTCTTACTTTCCCACCACATCAAAGCAGTACCCCCCATTCTAAGAGTAGCTAACTGGATCTTTTTCTTATCATTAGTAATATCTTCAATACAACAATAGGCTTCTAATTGTTTTACCCAATTATCTAGTTTCTCAAGGTTTATTTCACCATCATACACAGGTAATTCGAACTTAACATCAAGTTTCAATAGTGGACTCTTAGGTTTCTTTTCTTTTTCTAATTCAGAACTAGAAGTAGAAGAGGAAGAAGAAGATGATGGAGATGATGGAGGAGAAGGAGATTTATCTGCCTTGCCTTTACCCTTTTCCTTCTTTGATGCCTTAGGCGATGAGGTTGCATCTCTCGTCTTCTTGTCTTCATATAATTCTTCCAACATTTGCTGCATGTTTAGAAACATCTGCTGGATTTGATTCTCATCCATGTGTTTCTTTTTAGTAGCTTCAGGAGTCTCAACGGTCATATTCCTTGTCATCTTTGATTGATGATCGACTTTCTGCCTTCCAATCTCTGGGTTGAATTCCTCAAGCTCGCCTTTTCCACATTGCAATCCCAACCTGGTTAACATCCACTGATAAAAAAACTACAAAGCACAACCTGCTCTGATACCAAAATAATCTGAATGTGATCGAATAAATTTCTTAAGCAGTTTGATTAGTTTGTCCTTTATATTGATTGTTAACTGAAGTAATATTTATGTGAAATATGACATAAACTAGTAGCAATAAATGATTAAATAACATCAATAAACAGAGAGAAGAAAAAGAAAATAGTTGATGACGGAGTTCATCCCTCCTGGACTACATCTCCGAGTCCGCTTTCAAGTGTGCATCCGTTTTTATTAGGATTGATCTTGAGGAATATTTACACTGAAATGAAATAGAATGACTGTGCACATAAGCACTTCTGAACTATGTAAACATAAATTACTCTTCCTCACCTTTCTGACGCCTATCTTTGCGCTCAATTCTGATACTCGATGGCTGAGCAATGCTGCAAACAATTCTTCCTATGTCCTTCTGAAACTGAACTCCAAACACACACTATGTCCTTCAATAAAAAATGACATGGTTTAAATAATACTGCTTTGTACCACTGATATCCAATTTGGGAAGATGGTTGAGCTTTTTGAGTGATTAGGTTTCGAATCCCTATCTCCTATTAATGAACCTAAAACCTAGGGATATACATCCTTTGACCTTAGCGCTGAATTTATTTCAAAAACCAAAATAAAAACTATAGGATAAAATATTAACCAGGTGGCTTGCAAACCGGGCGGAAGATACGATCTCCGACATGTGATCAGCACGGGCGGGTGAGATTTAACACCGACGGTTATGGTTTTCCTCTAGCGGTTACCCCGACGGTTCCGGCAAACAGTTGTCGCATGCAGCTCTGTCGCAGGTTCTAACATCTGGCAGTCACGGCCTTAACCCTGGAGGTTCTGCTTTCCTGCGTTCACATGGCTTATCCACATTGTCTCTGCGCAGTTTACAACTCGCGGACATATCCAAACAACTCTGAACCTTTAACATTCTCCACCATGGTTAATACACATTGTCACATGTGTAATCTCCGATATGGTCTACCTTGGCGATTAGCACTGTTTTGTTTTAATTTGATTTTAATAAGTCTGAGAGTTATTTTTGTAATGTAATAAGGTTTTTTGACCATAAGAACATTTGCGCTAGGTTTTTTTAACATAGGCTTTAAGACTTAGGAGTAAGGACTTAGGAGTAATTTTTAGGACCTGGGCTATCACTTAGGTCTGTAAACCTTAGGTCTTAGATGATGTGGATAGGGTTTTAGACTTAGGTATTAGAGTTTTAGATCTAAGTGAGTTTTTGTAACCATAGACCTTTACATTGTAAGGTATTTCACCCTTTGACCAATTTTAACCCAATTTCACCTTTTCATCACACACATGATGAACATGCCATGACCCTGACACTGAACCATGGACGATTTTCAGGTCTTCCTTCAAATGATACTGATGGAACTGGAAAATTTAGAGGCTGAACTGGATGTCAGACAATCTGGAACTCTTTCAATCTGTACTAATCAAGATCCTCCTGGATCATATGTAATCATGGATACAAAAATCAGATTCTTTGTAACTTCGGGTACATACATCACATTTTGAATGTGTCTTATATTACCATAAGGAAAAATAACAGGAATGTTCTCGTACCCTTTGATCTGATAACCTCTATCATTGCCAAGGTAGATTTGCGCTCTATTTTTGGTTTCTTTGAAATATTTGAACCATTGTATGTTTCTTGTCATGTGTGTGGACGCTCCCAAATCAACATACCAGATGTCTTCTTCGACATTTTCATCAAAGTCATCCATGAAAAATCTAAAATCCTGAACATGGTCATCATCTGCGAATTGACCTGCATGTCTTTTATCTCTCTGTTGTCCTTCATCAAATTTCTTCTTTCTGCAATGCTTAACCATATGACCAATTTTACCGCAATAGGAAAATTTTAACACTGAATCATTCCTATTCAGGTACATACTTTGAGATTGATTCGTTCTTTTCTGTGGGTTTCATCCATTTTGATCCGATGAATTTCCTTTTGTGCTGAAGGATTTCTTCTTTGCCAATAACGCAAGATCTGCACTCTGGGGTTTTAGAGCCAATCTTCTTTATTCTTCTTGCATTAATATTCATGTTAGTTCTTCAAACTTTGGGGCTTTATCCCTCTCATTTATCCCAGTGATAAACATTTGGTAATCTCCAATCATACCATTCATGGTAATCGTGACCAAATCTGTGTCTACAACTGTCTCACTGATATCTGCCAATTTGTTCTTAAGATCCTTGATCTGTGATATGAAAGAAGAAACAGTTTCATTCTCCTCCATATTTATGGAGAGAATCTTGCTCTTCAAGAACATGAGACGATTTGTATTCCTGATCTCATATAGATCCTTCAACACAGTCCAGATATCACTTGTGGATTTACATTCTCTGATATGAGGTATGATGTAGTATTTCAATGACATATTCAACATCATCTTTCCCATGCTCTCTCTCTTCTCCCAGTCTTGAATCATTGTGGCTGGATAGACTCCTATTGCTGGCTTCAGCTCATCCCCATTTTCAATCGTCCAGGCACTATGTACTTCTAGCACAGTCTACATCTTGAACTTCCAATTGGAGTAATTGGAACCATCGAGCTTGTTTCTCTCGTTCAAGTATGCTTCGATTATTTGATTTTTAATATTGACGATTCTAAAAAATATTTGAGTAGTTGACAAGAAAAAAATATATATCTACCCCAGATGCTCAAAAAAATAATATTATGATACAGATCTACCTGATTTGTGATAAATCTAGCAGGTTGCTCTGCACACTGTGCCACAAGCTCTCAACTCCTCTACCATGACCTCTTCTATTTTTTAGGACGAGCTCTCTGGCTCCACCACGGCACTTTCTTCAGTACGGGCTCTCTGGCTCCTCTGCACCAAGCTTACACCAGACAGATCTACTTCATATCTCTTCCTTCATCGGCGATCTGACACGGGTAGTAGATCTGCTTTCAGATCTCTTTCGTCATCGGTGAACTTTCACCGGGAGTAGATATATCTCAGATCTCTTCGTTCATCAATGACCTTTCACTCGTAGTAGATCTATCTTAGATCTCTTCCTTTATCAACAACCTTTCAGCGACAGTATATCTGTCTCAGATCTCTTTCCTTCGAGTGAACATTAGCACAAATTTTTTTTCAGATCTCCTCTTCCCACATCGGCGCACTTGCTGAACAAATTTCTGCATTGATTGCGTCGGGAATGGACTGTATAAGGAATTGGCCTATCAATGTAGTTCTCCTGCACAGATCTGCGCTTATCAGCATGGATAACCTCCACGGGTTTGTGTTGATCAGCGTGATTCCTCCTCTGAAAAATGCATTGATCGATCAATTCATGAGAAAACAAAAATTTACTCAGTCATCAAGGGCTTCTCCTCTGCCACCTGTATACCCACAGGGATCACAACACTCCGACTATGATTCGGCCCTGGATCTCTAATACCATGATAAAATATGATGGATTTAATTCATTAATACAAAACTGGTCAGCTCTACAATCGAGAGACTGAACCAAGAGAGTCTGACTCTGCAGAACGCTCTACATTCTCAAAACAACAAAAGAAATATATAGCACACACATATGTATGGAAGTTAGAACCATACCTTAAGAAATAGAAACTAATTCCTATCCTAAAGTTTCGAGAACCAACTCTTAGAAAATAAGGATTCTCCATTATATTTTAAGAAATCATTGAAAATTTAGATCTGTTTTTCTTGGCAACAATCATCATACAAAAATTACAAAGAAATTAGAACCTAAGTTGGCAACATTTCATGGAGATACAATAGTTTATACATAAGGAAATATGTGATAATGTTGAGAAAATGAATAGTTGAAAAGAATCAATAAAGTTAGTGTTTATTCACATCTCATATAATCAAAAATTCGAAATGTTGAACCAAGTAATTTTGGATCTTTAAACATTGTATTGAGGGTTTTATTTTCAAACAAAGTTATCAAAACTAGACTTTTCATTGAACCAGTAGACCCCTCAGACCAGGAATCAGTAAGAACCAGATGAAAATTGGTAAAAAAACCGAAGGCAACAAAAAACACATAAAATATTCAAATTTTAAAGAAAACCACATATATTCATGTGCATCCATAGGAATCCAAAGCATTTATACATAAATAACCAAAATTTCCCATTTATACAGTATGTAAAGGTGCACATAACCAAAATAACATCAAGTGAAATCCATATTTGAACAAAAAATACATCAAAAACCAAGACCTAAACAGCTTTTAGTATCCAAAAAAAATCATGCTACAATAAGTACCTACATATCATCAAAACATTTTCCTATATTGGGATATTTGTCATCAATATCACCCTCTAAGTATTAAAATAAGATAAAAAAATTCTTAGCATGTAAATTCAAGATTTTGTTTGAGTGATGGGTACATTTTTAGTAGAATCATGATAGAGGGGTTCAACAAACAATGTCACTAACATCAAGGTACATAGAGGTATTGGTGTTCTTTATTAAATGTTACTTTGATACCCTCATACATGACAAAATGCATTACAATCCCCCAATCTTGAAATCCTGAAAAACTGTTAAGTCTGTTGGATTTTAATCAAATCTAAAATTCTACTTTCTCCATATGAAATCCAATGAGGTTGGAACCACTCTTAAACATCATGAGTCATTTCATGGTAATGATCAAAAATTAAGCAAAAGGGTGAAAATGAAAGATAAAGGAGAATGTCATTTTTACTTTAAGAATTTAACATTGCCATGAATTTCATAGCAATAGTAGGGCCATAGGCTTCGAGTTTTAGGCACATATTGTGGGCTAGTGACCAACCAAGACAAAATTGAAAGAAAAAAAATCAAAACATACCACATTTGATGCATTTTATGCCGCTATATTAAACTAGTATCGGACTGGTAAATTCTGTAATGGAACTGGTCGGTTCGGTACCAAACCAACCAAAATTATTCAAATCACCGGTCTGAACTAGTTGTTGCCTCAAAATGGTCAGATCAGTTTGGTCTGGTCCTGATAACATTTTTTTTCAAAACTATATTTTTTTTTCTTAATGTATACATATAGTGTAATAAATTTAATTTAATCAGACATGTATGATAGTGAAGGTCAGGGTTTGATGCATTTGACGTTTCAAAGTTCCTTATATGGCACAATCTTGAGATCATTTTCTTTTAGCTCCTCCTAAGATAAATAATACAATAATATAGTATCTCTGTCCTAAATTTTTAATTATCAAATCTCGTCCTCCATTTTATATGCATAAATATTAATGCACCTAGTATAAATACCCTTATTTTGAATTAAGTGTTCAATAGTATAGGGTTTAATCTTGCATCAAAAAAATCAAATATAGAAATTACATACAAATGACACACGTCCGATTTCTTGTCTGTCCATGCGACCATGAATAAAAACTCAATGTAGATTTGAGTGGTGGTTGCAAACTGGTCAAAAAATTGAACAATGGGTTTCAAGGATGCAAATTAGTAATAGAGATACCTAATTTCGTCAAAATTTCATTCAGATCCAAATGTCACAAAAGGTACACCAAATGTGGTTCAGAGACATTTGGAGGTCTAAATAGAAGCACAAGGAAAATACATGCAATCTATACTACAAAAATACTTCCACTGCCTTGCATGCCAAACTGGGCATGGTTGCAATATTGTGACACCATTGTTTCTTTTCATTTGTGACACCATCATATTTTTTTGATTTGGTTATGAGAATAAATAAATCAATCTGTTAGATGCTTAATAAAGAATATTTTATGATAGATATGTGCCACGACATGACCATTACTAGTGTCAATGATATTACATATAATAACACAAACAATAAAATTTATTTAAAAGAAGAGATAACTAGCGAGTCATTAAAGCCAATATCTCATCTGTGTGTGCTGAAAAGGGTGCAATTATGGATTTGGATAACTACAAAGAATGCTCATGGCTGAAGAAATATTATTGAAGCCCTCTGTATTTTTTCATGGCTATATTCAGGTTCTCATTTGGATCTGTTATCATTGTGATCACCATCGAATATGGCATCGCGTCGATTGTAATCTCAAGAATGTAATCTATGAAAATAGAATCAATTTGTAAATGGACAGAAATGAATGAATTGAATGGAAATAAATGAATTAAAACTCTTAGATTTTATAGATGACTACACTGATCATTAGTGGAATTTTTAGGTCTAAAATGGGCCTCCAAAGGAAATTATAAAATAAGAGTGGAAAAATAAAATAAGATTTTATTACATCATCAAATTTAAGAGGGAAAAAGGAAAAAACTACATTTTCAACTTGTATTTTCAACTTATATCCTTATGATTTTACTCAAATTTCAAGCAGGAACACCCATTGGATGCATAATTTGATTCTTCATCCAAGGAGTACCCATGTTGCATACTTTCAATGGACCCTGCTACAATAAAAATGATAATTACATGAAAAATGTGATTGCAATCACGTTTTTTCATGTATTTCTCATTTTTCTTGTACCAGGATCCGTTGAAAGTATGCAACATGGGTACTCCTTGGATGAGAAATTAAATTTTGCATCCAATGAGTAATCCCGCTGGAAATTTGAGTAAAACCTTACGGAGATAAGTTGAAAATACAAGTTTAAAAAGTAGTTTTATTATTTTATTATTTTTTTAATATTTTCACCTTTTTACCCAAAAGTTGGCGAATCATCCCCCATGGTTGACATCATCATCTTAAATCATATTGGTTCTTATAAAGTTGATTTTCGTTGTACATTTTGCCTTAGGAGGCCCATTTTAGACCTCAAAAGTTCTCTAATGAGGTGTTCCATTTTGAATTTATTCGCAACACATTTTCGCCTACCCTTTTGTTACACCTGTGACATCTATCCAATAATTTGCGTCATCCTCTTTCCAATGAAAACATAACATCAGTACCACCAAATATAACAATGAATCACCATCGAGAAGAGATTGTCTCCATTAATGGTCGCCTTCTGTGCTTTCCCACTTTGGTTAAAAAATAGTGTGAACAAGTAGGTGTGGCATCTTGCCCACTACCCAACTCCCTCTTGGAGTTCATAGCCACCTCCCTCCATTAATGTTTGCCTTATGTGCTTGCCCACTACCACCAACAATCAGTGTGAAAAAGATTTCAGACTCACCTACCTCCTCCTATGAGCTATATTACTCCCCCATGTTCGATCAATAAATATATCTTACAAGAGCGATCTAGGTGGATATTGGTGGCCACCCACTTATTCCAATGGGGCCCCACCATTACCTCTTTCAGTTTTTCAGTTTTGGCACAACCTACTATTTTTAACAGTTTTTCAGGTCCTGAACTTCTGGAGCCTTTTTGAGGCCCTAAACGAAGTTTTTTGGGAAAACCGGGAGCAACATGATTTTATGGACCAATGTTGCTCACATCAAAAGTTGTATTCCTAAGATATATATTTCTAACGAGGTATGGTGCACGTCAAACGGAGATCGTATGCCAAATTTACGGCCCTGGGAAGTTGCAACACCAATCTACCCAAATAGGGCACATAGTTCTGGCGCTTCATCCCCTAGGGTTATTTTTTTGGATTTTTAGGGTTTTACATTGTTTATAAATAATAAATAGGCCCTCGAGCCTCATTGTAACATAGTTCAGAGGCCTGTAGCCGCCACATATCTACTCAGAGATAAGCTACCATCGCCCTAGCTAGTTTATTTCCATACTGTCTATAACCAAATTTTAGTTCTTTGATATTAATGGAATGAATTTTTATTTCCACTGCATATTTGTATTTATGGCTATATGTGTATTATGTTGTGTTCCTGCATAAATCCAAATTAGTGGTGTTAGATCGGTCTGCTTTTTTCTATATCCTTATTTACATGTCCCCAACGAGGTCGGGGTATAAGGAGTTAGGGCTCGATCTGGTTGAACATTTGCAAGATCAGCCTCACAAACCCTTACGACCACCCATGGGGGACGAAAAGAAAGATGAGGGAGCAGGAGGTCCTATAAAAATATTGCTCGAGTAGGCCCTCGAAAAACAAAGGAATGCTATGATGGATAAATTTTCCCAGATCCTTCAACGACTGCCCACCGGCGGCGCATCTGCATCCAATAGTCACTCTGGAGGCATGACTCCCTTTAAGGTATAAGTAAACTTTTACATTCCCATATTTGAGGGTCAAATAGATGCAAATGTCGTAGATAGATGGTTGAATCTATTAGAAGGATATTTCTCGGTTCATAAATTTTCTGATCGGGTGAATATTATTTCTGCACTCCTCAAATCTACCCCCCATTTCAAGGAGTGGTGTGAAACCTACTGTGAGAAAAAGGACGAGATAGAACCCTCTATTTCTCATCTGTACCCACTTGGAATTCTTTCCGAGATGCCATCAAGGAACAATATTGTCCCATGGGGAGATATGAGGACAAGTAAATACAATGGACCACGCTGCGGCAACAAAGGGATCAAGATGTGCATGAGATGACGAATATCTTCCATACCCTGTGCACAAAGTTGGGTATCAAAGATTCGGAGAAACATTTGGTGCTAAATTATTGTAGTTGTCTACATAGATACATTCAGGAGGAAATGGATTTCCTCGACATCTCCTCGCTTGGTAAGACATACCAGTATGCTACCAATATTGAGAAGAAATTCAAACAAAAGAAGCGATACTTTCGATCTGCGATTCAAAAGCATGGGAAAGGTGCCCCCAAACCGCAAAACAAAGGACAAAGCCAAGGCATGGTGGCCCAGGACAACCTGCCAAAGATGCAAGAAAATAACAACACCGCAAAGCCAAATAAGGACACAGGAAAGTGGTGTGAGTTCCATAAGAGCTACACTCACAAAAAAGTGACTGTTGGGCCAAGCAATCGTTGGTGGCCGAGATGAGGGCTTTTGAATTAGATGCATGCTCCGACTCTGAATCAGAACTTGACAAGGGGAATTACAAAGGGAAAATAATTATTGATGTGAAGCCCAACACCATTGTTTCCACTGCGAAGATCTAGAAGGAGGAACCGGAAGACCCAGAGGAGGACGAGCATCTTTTCCACTCTCAGATGTGGGTAAAGGGTTCCCTGTTACAATTCATTTTCGACAATAGGAGCCAGAAGAACCTTATTTTAGCATATGTCGTGAAGTGGTTGGTCTTGCCGACCATAACACACCCACAACCATACATCATTGAGTGGCTTCACCAAGGACGAGATCTTCATGTCAGCTAGCAGTGCCACCTTCCCTATAGCATCAAGCCCTTCACGGATGAGGTATTATGTGACATTGTTCCTCTTGATGTGTTTGTGATGTATTATTAGGAAAACCATACTTGTGGAAGCGACATGTTGTGTATGAGTCCCAACCTCACGTTGTTATTGTTACTTTGGGAAATAATTTGTATAGGATACCAGAGGTACCACTGCCTACTGCTATCTCTTTGGTTACTGCAAAAAAATGCAGTAAGCTCATTTCCAAAACAAAGAAATTTGTTTTCCTGATGATCCCCCCTAGGGAAAGAAGGAGGTTGTGGCCACGACCTCTAAACAGGGCTTCTTTGCACTACAACAACAAATGGGCAATGTTTTGGAGGAGTATGGGGACATATTCACCTCACCCACAGGGGTGCCTCTACATTGTCAGGTCAAGAACCCCATTGATCTGACCCTAGGTACGCCGCTACCCAATGGACCAATCTATCGGCGCTCTATTCTGTAGAACTATGAAATCAAGAGGTAGATTCAGGAGATGTTGTAGAAAGGTCACATCCGGCCAAGTTCATCGCCCTGTGGGAGCCCGATTGTGTTGGTACAGAAGAAGGATGGGACTTGGAGACTCTGTATTGACTATCGGGTGCTAAACAAGATCATTGTCCGGAATAGGTACCTGATCCCACTGGTTGATGACCTTTTGTACCAAATCAAAGGGGCGAAATATTTCATTAAGATTGACTTGAAGTCTCGGTATCACCACGTACCAATCGAACCCTCTGATGTGTGTAATACTGCCTTCAAAGCCAAGGAGGGCCTTTTCAAATGGTTGTTCATGCCTTTTGGTTGACGAATGCTCCCGCAACCTTCATGAGATTAATGGATGAAATCTTACGACCATTCACCAACTCATTTGTAGTGGTGTACTTGGATAACATTCTGATCTTTAGCCAGACTTGGGAAGAGCACCTCCACCACATTCGACAAGTCCTCCAAACACTACAGTAACACAAGTTGTGTGCCAATTTGGAGAAGTGCACTTTTGGCATGACCCAGGTTCAATATCTAGGATACATTATTGATGAAAGGGGGGTGCATGTGGATCCAACCAAGATCCAAGTCAGTCGGGATTAGCCAGCCCCAACCACTATAACAGAGCTTCGCAAATTTCTGGGTCTTGCTAATTTCTACTGCAGGTTCGTGTTGGGATTCTCTCATATCACTTGGCCCTTGAGTCAAGTCACCAAGGGAGAAGCGAAAGAAAATTTCTTTTGGTCGGAATCTCAATAGAAGGCGTTCGTAGAATTTAAACATCACCTATGTTATGCCCTAGTGCTCACATTACCATACTTGCAACAACCATTTGAGATCGAGACAGATGCCTTTGACTATTCTATTGGGGTTGTTCTTACTCAACAGGGGTATCCAATGGCATATCACAGTGAGACATTGCCCGACACAGTTTGCAAGTATCCCACTTATGACAAAGAAATGTATTCCATTGTGTAGTCTTGTCTGCAATGGAAGAATTACATTTTGGGGAAGGAAATAATCATCCACACAAACCACCGACCCTTGTAGTTCATACAGACACAAGGGAAGTTGCAAAATGATCACCATCAGAAGTGGTCCACATATCTGCAACAGTTTCATTTGAACATCAAGTACAAGAAGGGTAGCACCAATAATGTTGCATACTACCACAACTGACCACTGATTGTGGTGCTAACCACCATTCTCAACTCTTCTAGGCATGAGATTTCTGATTGGCAGCTTCTCTACAATAGAGATCCAAAATTTGGCCACACATACAAGGCACTCTTAGGGGTACGCGAGTTCCAAATTTTCACCTCCAAGATGCACTGTTATGTCACACGGGACACCTTTGTGTTCCTTCAAGCAAGCATGCCAAGATTATATGGGAAGCACACTACAGTCGAGTCGTTGGGCATTTCGGGGTCGAGAAAATAGTGGTAGTACCTCAGAAGTATTTCTATTTGTCGAACCTTTGACAGGATGTCAGGAAGTACATCAGATCCGGCACTGCTTGCACCATTGCCAAACCGACCATCAAGAAGCAAGGCCTCTATACTCTGCTACCTTCCCCTAGTCGACCTTGGGAATCCATCTCCATGGATTACATGTCGGGCCTTCCTTCTACTAACCATGGAAACGACTGTGTTTTCATGGCCATCGATAGATTCTCGAAGATGGCCATTATGGTAGCCTGCAAGAAGAATATCACAGCAAAAGCCATTACTAAACTCTTCTTTGAATGAGTGTAGGTGCACTTTGGGATCCCACAGTCTATCATCTTAGATTGGGACAAAAGGTTCCTCTACACATTTTGGTCCAGCCTTTGGTCAATGTTGGACACCAAGCTCACCAAGTCCACATATTTCCATCCCCAAACTGATGGCTAGACAGAGTTCATCAACAAGATGATTTTACACATTCTACGCATGTAAAATTTAAAGCATCCACGGACATGGGATGAGAGCCTCCCCTATGTACAACACAGTTATAATCAGGCTCTCCATAGCTCAACTAGCCATAGCCCCGTTCAGGTGGGCTTGGGATTCCAACCACTATGTCCCATTGATGTAACCATGCCATTTGTGACTACTCAGGCCGATTCAACTCATGTCCAGTCTAAAGCTGAAAAAGAGAACAACTTCATCGAGTGCATTCAGCACATTTGCCAACAGGTTCATGACATATTGGACAAAGCCAATGCTAATTATAATCAACGACATGATCAACATCGGGTGCCACACAACTTCCAGGTGGGCGACAAAGTGTGGCTACATTTGCAGAAGGAAAGCCTTACTGGACCCCACTGCAAGCTTCGCCTACTCTAATATGGGTCGTACACCATCACCAAGGCTGTAGGGAACATTTCATTCGAGCTCAATATTCCATAATTCCTTGGTCTGCACCCAATATTCTATGTGGACCGCCTTTGTCCCTTCTTCCCACTTCTACTGGACACCTTTGACATTGCAGAACAACTCACACCAACAGAGTTAAACCCAGACTGCATGGAACATGCCACCACAGATTGTATCATGGACATGCAAATCAAGAACAATCGCCAACAGAAGATCCAACTGTATGAGGTTGCCAAAGATGGCTAACTCCTGCACCAAGGCAAGTGGTTCACCAAGGACCAAGTTTAGCAAAAGTTTCCTCATCTCATGGAGGAACTCAACGCAATGGGGACCATTGCTTCCTAAGGGGTGACGAATGATCCAGGTGGATATTGGTGGCCACCCACCTATTCCACTTGGGGCCCCACCATTGTCTCTTTTATTTTTTAAGTTTCGGCACAACTTACTATTTTTAGCAATTTTTTTGGGTCCTGAACTTCTGGAGCCATTTTGAGGCCCTAAACGACGTTTTTTGGGAAAACCAGGAGCAACATGGGTCCATGGACCAGTGTTTCTCACATCAAAACTTGTATTCCTTAGATAGATCTTTCTAACGAGGTATGGTGCGCATCAAAAGGAGATTGTATGCCAAAGTTACGGCCCTGGGAAGTTGAAACACCAATTTACCCAAACGGGGCCCATAGTTTTGGCACTTCATCTCCTACGGTTAGGGTTTTGGATGTTTAGGGTTTTCCATTGTTTCTAAATAATAAATAGGCCATCAAGCCTCATTGTAACACAGTTCAGAGGCCTGTAGCCACCACATCCCTTCTCTGAGATAAGCTACCAGCGCCCTAGCCAGTTTATTTCCATTCTGTCTGTAAGCAAATTTCAGTTCTTTGATATTAATGAAATTAAGTGTTATTTCCACTGCATCTTTGTATTTATGGTTATATGTGTATTCTGTTGCGTTCCTACATAAATCTGGATCAAAGAGTGAACAAACTAATGACTACAAGTGTCTCACAACTGCGCAAAAAATTTCCCTACTCCCCCAACATCGAAAGCAAATTCAGAGGTATTTCTTGAGGTTCCTACACTTTTTCCTTATTAAAAATTTCTTTGGCATGATTATATAGCATGCTCTATAATGTTACGTGGAATTCCTGCAATTTTCCTCTGTTAAAAATTTCTTTGGCATGATTATCTAGTGTGCTCATGTTGACCCAATTTTGAACCTGTCGAGCCTCTTTCTTCATAGTTCGTGCTTTCAATGGGAGTCTTCTTGTTGTTGCGACTACGTGAATGCCCATTGTAGCTAGGAGTTAGTCTCTTTTCATTTTTACTTCAGAGGAACAATATCTTATGGTTTTGGCTTCAGAGCATCGAGGAATTGCACATAAAGCCTACTTCCAACCACTTATTCATGCCCCTATTGGAATTGAACCTTCATGGATGGCATGATAAGCCACTATATTCACTACTAAATCCCAAATTATGCCCATGTTGGTAGAATAAGTGTGTTTTTATTATGTCAATAACAAAATGAAAATTTCATCCTGAATTTGAAGTTGTGAATTCCTATTATAAGGGAAATCTTCTAGAAGGGAGACTCTTGTTACAGAATGCTTATATAGAAGAGTCAACATTGAATGAGCCAATGCAAGTTGCTTCTAGGAAACTGTAATGGCTTGCACCTGCTATTTTTTTCCTTGTTATTTGTTATGCCATATTCACCATTTACAGGGATAAGGTGAGTTTTTGTTGCTTTCTCTTGCTATCACATGGATTTATTTACTTGGGTGTTATTTTCTTGACGATGTGTTCTTTATCTTAGGACTTTTCTAGTTGATAGTGTGTGGATATGTGTGTGTGTGTCTATGTGTGTGTCTGTGTTCCATATTCACAGGCATACACTAATTTAGATACCTTAAACACAAGGGTGGGGTGAAGGTGGTGGTGTGAGATACATGACGTCTCTCTTTAATATCATAATCGAAAAGAGAAATTAATCAGAGACTTTATCAATGATGTGTTGGGTTTTTATGATTCGAACATCATTTTAAAAAATTTCCTGGAATTTTTTTTGGAGAGTAATCCCATTTTTTTTAAAATTCAAATGGACAAGTTTTTTTCAAAGCTTATGGATGCCTTTTGAATTCTGTGTTGATGATTTCTTAACTCTCCATACTATATAAATTTTTCATAGACCTTGCATGACTCTAAAATATTGAACTCCTTCCAAAGTGGTAAAAATAGGACCAGGGTTATGCCCTATTACTAGAATTGATTCACATGTGACTGAGGTATTATATAGCCAGGAGGAAATTATGTGTTGATTGTTTCTTACCTATCCATAATATATAGCTTATTCTTAGACCTTGTATGAATCTCAAAACGTTGAACTCTTAACAAATTGGTAAAAATAGGACCTAGGTTATGCCATGATTACTTGAATGGATTCACTGCTGACTAAGGTATTATGTTGCAAGGAGGAAATGCTTTCATTTGTCTTACCAACAAATCAAAATCTGGGCTTACTCTCTAAATATTTTATCTTGTTTAGTTTCTTTACTCTCTAAATATTTTATTTTCTTCAATTGTTGTGTGAAATCTGTAGTTAAACAAATATTCCACTAGCAATGAATGATTCTTACAATGGATCTTCAAATTTTTATTTTATTTTATTTCAAAGCTTATGAATGCCTTCTGAATTTTTTGTTGATGATTTCTTACCTCTCCATACTATATAGATTATTCTTAGACCTTGTATGACTCTCAAAAGATTGAACTCTTGTCAAACTGATAAAATTAGGACCTAGGTTATGCCTTATTACTTGAATAGATTCATTGGTGACTAAGGTATTATGTAGCAAGGAGGAAATTCTTTCATTTGGATTACCAAAAAATTAAGAATTGGGCTTACTCTCTAAATTTTTTATTTTCTTCAGTTGGTATGTGAAATCTGTAGTTAAACAATTATTCTACTGGAAATGAAGGATTCTCATAGTGGATCTTGAAATTTAAAGATAATTCCCATATCCCATCCATACATATTCTCAAAATGCGGGCTTTGAAAACTTTAGAAAACTTCATTTTACATTTAGTTGACGCGAGAAAGACTTCATTAGTGCTTAGTGAGATTTTATATTTAACAAAAAGAGGTTTTCAGGAACAATATTTTAGCATTATACTTTATTTGTTCATGTCCACCTTTCATATTAGATTTTATACCATAAAAATTTAATTTTTTGTGTCCTTTCAAAAAAATTGCCAAATTGTATATGATAATGGATCTCAATATGACTAGGATATCTCCATAGTACAATCAAAGTGTATTTCATGTGTTGTAGATGGCCTTGGTTTTTTTATGCTCTAAATAAATATATGCCCCTCACATTCATAACTCTTACTAGGTTGGACATCCCTTATTTTAGATCCAATAATTACGTTTATAAGTGTTTTCATGGTGAATTTTTTCACTGCAGGTCTTCGTCTACTGTTTTGTTACGTCTGTGACATCTGTCCAACATTACACCAATGACATATGTCCAACATCTGAAGCAAGTTTTCATCTACCCTTTTGTATGTTAACTTTACGTTGCTTCCTCAGTGCTCTATACTAGTTCACTTTATATGTTTCTCCCATTTCAACGATGGGTGGATGTAGTGGCAACGAGAAACACTGTGAAGTTGACAATGCACAACCAACACTTTGAGAATTCATGAT
The DNA here is from genome assembly GCA_034641835.2 of Pinus albicaulis. Classification (NCBI taxonomy): domain Eukaryota; kingdom Viridiplantae; phylum Streptophyta; class Pinopsida; order Pinales; family Pinaceae; genus Pinus; species Pinus albicaulis. The sequence goes on from JAXQQM020069078.1 coordinate 17,804, forward strand.
GCACAAGAAACTATTTTTCTTATGCACCAAGTAACAAACTCCAATTTATTTTCCATGTAAGTAAAATAATACCAAGGTCATGGGACACATATTCCAAGTTGAATGTCCGACAGAATATAATGATGGGTATCACTAGTGATTAATTAATGACTATGGAAATTGGAAAATGCATTGGTAAGTGAAAAGTGGCATTAATTGGTATTTTATTTATGAAATAAAGTAAAATAGGATAAAATTAAGGTGAAGGGACACAAATTTGCATGAGAGGGGAATTGGAGGAAAAATGAAGGAAAATGAAGAAAATATTGGCCTCGGTGATAAAAACTACTTTTGAGGATCAGTTCGCAACCTTTTGTTAGGCTAGTTTTGGATCTCTCATTTCATTCTCTCATACTCTTGCACACAGTATTCTTGGAGAAATTTGGCATACATTGGATTTGGAGAAAGAAGGCAAAGAAAAGTAGGAAAGTGCAAGGGAATAAGTGGATTAGCAGCTACATCTGGATTGCTTTGCAGGTAACAGGTTGAATGTGTGATTTCTTTGTTGATTTATGGATGCATGACATATGCATGTAATGTTCTGGTTGTGTGTTTTCATTTGCATGGAGATTTCCCTAGATTGACAATGGTTTAACCTTTCCTTGCCATTTCCTAGATAGCCATGTTGTTGTGGGTTTTTCTACTTGATTGTTTTATGATTAGTGCTCCTAATTCCTTATGGTTGTGGATTGGAACAAACACTCTAGAAGCCCAGGAAAAACTTGGGTTGAGTTACTAGTCCTGGAGCCTAGGTCGGGACAAATGATCTTAAGCCCTTGGTGGGTTGAGTTACTAGTGCCTGTAGCCACGTTTGACAAACTATCTAGAGCCCTAGAAGGTTGTGGGTTGAGTTACTAGTTCCTAAATCCCTGGACAACTTGGGTAGAGACTGACGTAGTTAGTGTTAGTGATGTCCGACCGTGGTGGTGCAATCATTGTGGTTGAGGGTTGAGGTGGTTTGGCCTTTGGAAGCCCTGATTTGTTTTTTTTTTTTTTTTAATTCCATAAGATCCCACATTCATGCTTGTAATATGGCATGGGGGTGATTTGTTGAAAGAGAGATTTGATTCAACCCAATCTATGGTCGGGTGGTACATGGAAGTCCCTGACTTGGTTTTTATTTTCATATGTTAATATGATATATTTCCTTATTGTGATCTATGAGAATTTGTAATGATTATGTTGGTGCTATAATGGATCAGTTGCCATGGTTTTTATGCTAGTTATTTTTTGGTTATATTTTGGTTATATGATGTGTATTATCTATGAATCTTGTCATGAATTATTTAGTTATTGATCGATTGATGAATGTATGGACTAATAAGTGTTGGTGCAACTATGGGAGAGGGCACAGATCCATCTTAGTGATTTTCAGGTGAATATCAGACTACTATGATAAGATATTATGCTAGAAAACATTTATTATGTATAACACACTTGAAAAATGGCTTTTTGTATAAACATTAATTTAGTATATGGTTTTAAATGGTTATTTGGAGTTTTTGAGCTCATTCTTGAGCCAAATTAGAATCTGGAAGAGGAACAATGATCATTGTTCAAAGGTGGATGTTCTAAAGGCATAAAAAACCTCATTGATATATTTTTTATGATTAAAATCTATGTAATATATTTGAGGGCCTATGAGCATGTTGAAGTGGCTTTGTGCTTATGGAAAACATAAGTTTTGAGATGAGTCATATGTGACTATATAGGTGAAAAAGTTGAATCAGAGTTGTGACAGGGTATGGAAAGGCATACAAAGTAGTATGATAACATCAAATTATTCACATTGTATATTTATTTTATTTCAATATTATGTGGACCCAGTTTGAAATATTTTAAAAAGTGATCCATAAGAGATTGAAGGAGGATGTGGTTGCCTCCACTGAGGTTGGAGCTTAAAGTAGGTTAGAGCTTGTTCATCATCGAGGTTTACGCCTCAATCAGATTGGAGCCTAGAGCAAGTAGAATCTTTCTCATCATCAAGGTTGGTGCCTCAATCAGGTTGTAGCCTCAATGAGTTAACGATTGCACATTTTTAAGGCTAGTGTTTCAATCGGGTTATAGCCTCAATGAGTTATTGCTTGCACATTTTCAAGGCTACTGTTTCAATCAGGTTGTAGCCTATCAGAAGTAGCAACTTGCACATTTTACGAGTTGGTTCATCTAGCAGTTCAGTGCCTACAAATCTATGTAATGAATTGAATCATAAGAAGAAGAAGAATTTGTGGTTTTCTCCCATATGGGTTTCCATGTAAAACTTGTGTCTCTTTTTGTTGATGTGATGGCTTCTTGATGTATTATTGATGTGATGATGACCTTATGATGCATTGTTATATACGTTGATATGTTGCAAATGGTTATGGATAATTTTTATATAATTGTTTGTTAAAGAAAAGTTGTGAAACTGTAAATTTTCTCTTTGATTTACTCCTTCCCCCTGCCCCCACCACAAGTGTGGTATTTCGTCCAACATTTTGTAGATTTCTAACCAAAAATGATGGATGAAGATTAAAGAAAAAATCAATATCTACAATGCCATCATTTTCATTGTCAAATTTTATAAATATATCTAAACCAATTGATACAATATGAGCCCTTTAATAAATTTGAAAAATAATGGATTTTAACCAAAAATATAGTGTTAGACTTACATCTCATAGCATTACAATTGCAACATACACTTTTAATGATATCTACAACACAAAAATCATAAATTTTACAAGTAAAAATTAGATTACAACTTATCAATACAAGGAAAAGACCCTCTAGCGGAGGTTATAAAGGAGGTTTTTAGTGTTCTAAAATTGGCCAAAATTGTCAAAAAAACATTTTCTACAACATCCATTTATGGTTACGGAGGTTTTGGCAGAGCTTTTAATGGAAATTCAACACATCTAAAAAAAATGGGCGGCCGGAGGTTATTACGGATATTTTTTTCATCGGTGCGCTACTCGGGCTTGAGCGCACTAGTGCATACATGTAGAAGGTGCCTCGAGCCGGTCGAAGGAGAATGCACTGAGCCGTCAAGGTATAAAACCACACTGGGCACAGTATTGGTGATACAATGCATGGCGCCGTTCTAATTGGTCTTGGGATTTGTGCGGTGCCCATATGTCATCTCAACGCACCAGTGTGTAGACTTATAGAAAAACACTGGTGCGTAGAGACACAAAAACACATCAGTGCGCAGTATCACATAAACACACCGTGATTTATAATTGGTATCGATATTTGTGCAGTGCCTAGAGGTCGTACAAATGCACCGATGCGAAGTACCGCACCAGCGCACCAATATTTTTAATTGGTTTTGGTATTTGTGCGGTGCCCATAGTTCATAGAAACACACTAGTATGCTTCAGAATTCAAACGCACTGGTGTACAGTGACTGACATGCACCGGTTTTCATTTTGTATTTTTTAGAAACGTCGACCTGTGACAGTGCAATTATTGTGATTTTTTAAAATTCATTATTCATGAAAAGTCGACACATCTTATAACAGTATCCATATTAATTGAATTTTTATTAATGCATTTGAATGTGATGTTTGGATTAATTTGTTATATCATATCATAATTATTGTGATTTTTTAAAATTCTTTATTCATCAAAAGTCGACACATATATATATATCTTATAACAACATTCATATGAATTAAATTTTTATTAGTGCATTTGAATGTGATGTTTGAATTAATTTGTTATATCATATCATCAAATTTCACATCTCTTCATTATAATATTTAATCATCCATAAATTTAATCAATGGTGTTACATTTCACAGCGATAATGGAGAACGCAATAGAATAAATTAAAACACACACACACACACATATATATATATATATATATATATATATATATATATATATATAAGACAGTCTTTGTTATACAAAATGGGACAGTTATTGGTATCCCTTTATCTTTCAATTGGGAAACTATGTCCATTACATTAAACAAAATGTCTCATTTCACAGGATAATATTTCAAAAAATACAACGCCTTGCTTTGATATCAAAACATAGTGATCATCATTCTTCACTTGAACTGTTGTCACTGCTAGAGCTACTTCCATGACTTGGGTTATTTTCAGGAATGTTTTTTTCATGGTGTTGGTTGTTTTCTTCTTCTTCACCTTCCATCTACAAACATAAAAATAAACTGTAATGAGTGTATATACATTGGTGAGAATAATGAAAATTGCAATATTAAATAATATACATCAATGTAAATAAAAAAGAAATGACGTACAATTGCAACAATTGACTCATAAACTATACACATTCTTTCAAAACCATGTAACATGCCATCTTTCAAGATTTCATCTATTGGTGCAATTCCATAATTTTTTTCCTACAAGTTTTATAACCTATAACAAATCATATATTTAATATAAAATATTTTTTTGTTCTATTAATTATAGACGGAGCTAAGTAAAACAATATCGATAGATGCTTACAAATTCCACAATTAATTTCTGATATGCCAACATATACTCACAACCCATATTTAACCAAATTTCAATCAATTCCTCTGATGGTTCTTCTTTGTATGTTAGCACCTATTTGAACACATTCAATGATGATTTTTGTAAAACAACTTAAAAAATACAAAAAAGAAATCTAATTAAGTTGTTATAAGGAAGTAACAATTACTCACAAACTTAGATATCAACCCTTTTCTTCCTTGTCATCCTGTTTTATGTGTTGAATGGGTTCCATTTTCTTTTCTTTTCTGTAAGAAAATACTTGAAAATTAATATTTAATGCTAAATTGTTTATTTATTGTACCTAATGATTGAAAAATTCAATGATTACATATTCCATTTGAAGCACGTTGTTGTTGAGATGACTCCTCCTGCGATGCTATTTTGTCCATTTCTTTGACCATCTCCTTGTACACCATTTTGGACATTCCTACTGGCATATTTCTGATATCAGCTCGCTCATCTTTGAGACCTTCATAATCTTCCTGAAAATGTAACATGACAATAAACTATTTAATTTTTATATTGATATATGAAAAGTAGATATAACAAAAGTGATATTTATAAATAATTCTAGACAAACATTTAAAGGAATATTACTTTTTCATTCTTTCTTTTTTGTTGTTGTGCATTTTTACTATTAAAAGTCTGACATGTCTGATTGACCAATTCTCTCGAAACTCTTCCTATAGTTTAGATAAAATTTGGTTCTTGGAATCATTGGATTGGTTTTTGTATTGTAAGTGGAAAGAACGTCTAAACATTCGTTCCACTAGATCCCTCAAAATTTTGTAAAAGTTTTTCCCCCTTTCGTTAACCTCCAGCACCACTCTAGATGAGCTAAGGAGAAATCCATTTTCATTTTCATGTTCTATTTTTTTCTTTTCTTAGAACAACATTCCTTTTCTGAGTTGTTGGTCCCTATAGAACATTAAAAAAATGTGAATTATTAGATTGTTTGACACATGTTATCTAATAATTTTAAGTATATTATTAATGAAAATTAAAAAAAGAAACTCATATTGGATCGATAGTTTTTTTTCATTCACCTGATTCATCCTTTTGCAATGTTTTCATCAAGCTTTTATGCTCTTTTGGTCCTAGATCAGAAATAATCTTATCGAGCTTCGTCATTTTTTGGTTTTGCATGATACACAGTAAACAATACATATTAGTTAAACTTACATATAGTTCAAAAATAATATTTTTTGTAAAGAATTTACAAAGAATTTGTCTTTTTTTTATTTTCTTGATGTGTTATCAGTATTTTTGTTACTTGATCTCTTGTCAGTTATTTCTTTATCAATCTGAAACCTATACCATATCATTCATTAATATATTTATAAATAAATTGTCAACTTTTCAGGCAAAAAAAAAATCTCAAGAAACTTATGCGCCATTCATTCTGTACGCACCATCGTCGGTGCGTGGAGGTATTATAAACGCACCACACAAACAGTATCATAGACCATACAGTGCTCAATGTCAACAAGGAGCACCGGTGCGTTTAATGTTAACTACCGCACCGATTAACACAGAGAAAATAATAAAAATCGTCGAGTGTTAGTTTTTGTAGCGTAAACCGGTGCCATATTTTACATGTGGCGCACTGATTAAAAAAAAACTATTTTTTAATTTTTTATCATAGTACTTTCATGGTGCACTTGGAAAATACAGTGCCTCGGTGCGCTAGGTTACGCCGGGCGCGCACCGATGAAAAAAAATTGTTTTTTTTAAATTCACGCAAGTGTCGACATGGATTGTGATCCGACTATGCAAGTCATCTTGTGGGTCAAATGTCTTAGTCCTATATTTAGCAATACAAACCCTATAAATATAAAATGAAAATCCCTAATTCTGAAATCATAAAAAGAGGGAGAAGAAAGGGCAGAAACAAAAAAGAATGTAGGGTTTGTTTCTAAAATGGATTTTTTTTTTTGCGAAACAACACGTTTGTGGTGCGCCATAATGAAATAGCGCACTAGCGACATATTTTACATATGGCCCCATGAGAAATCTTATTTTTTGTTTTTTATTTTTTATCACTTTACTTTTGCAGTGCGCTGGGATAATACAATGCACCGGTGCGCTATGTTACGCCGGACGCACCGATGAAAAAAAAAATCTGTTTTTTTTTTAATTCACATAAGGGCTGACATGGATTGGGATCCGACTATGAAAATCGTCCCGTGGGTTGGATGTCTTAGGCCTATATTTAGCAATACAAACCCTATAAATCTAAATTGAGAAGCCCTAATTCTGAAATCACAGAAAGAGAGAGAATAAATGGTAGAAACAAAAGGAATGTAGGGGTTGTTTCTAAAATGATTTTTTTTTATGTGAAACAGCACGTTCGCAGTGCACCATAATGAAATAGCACACTCGTGTCATATTTTACATATGGCGCACTGATAAAAAAATATTTTTTATTTTTATTTTTTTTATCACAGTACTTTCACGGTGCATTGGGATAATACATCACACCAGTGCGCTATGTTACGCTGGGCGCACTGATGAAAAAAATCTGTTTTTTTTTTAATTCACGCAATGGCCGACATGGATCGGGATCCAACTATGCAAGTAGTCCTGTGGGTTGGATGTCTTACGCCTATATTTATCAATACAAACCATATAAATCTAAATTGAAAAGCCCTAATTCTGAAACCAGAGAAAGAGGGAGAAGAAAGGGCAGAAACAAAAAGAATCTAGGGTTTGTTTCTAAAAATAGATTTTATTTATTTATTTTGTTTCTAAAAACTGCAAAAAAAAAGTAAAAAAACTACAGAAAAGGTAAAAAAACCAATAAAATTTGATTTTTTTCTTTTACTGCAGAAAAAGTAAAAAAATAAATAAACTTTAATCACGAGATCGTTTGAAATTCTATGATACAGGGTTTGAATCACCAAAGGTTTGGAATTCTGATTATCTAAATACTTTTGTTTGAACGTATTTCCTTGCTCCACAGTGCTCTCATGCTCTGTTTGCTCCAGGTATGTCTCCTACAAATCTATCGCTGAAATATTTTGCCAAAATAGTGAAATAATGAAAAGTTTTTAGTATTTAAAGAAATGTTTTATTAAATTAGATTTTTAAAAATATTTTGCTGCCCATTTTTCAATTTACCGCTTTTTTTTCACTTAAAGAAAATAGAGTTGCGCTTTTTTTATTTGCAGTTATTCGTCACTGGTGCATCTATTTATAAAATGGCACCAGTGTGCAGTACCAAAAACGCACCGGTGTGGTTATCTATACATTAGCATCGATAACAAGAAGTCCATTTTTAAGGCACCAAAATTACTTTTAGGTGTGTGCACCAAAATTACTTTTAGGTGTGTGCACCAAAATTTATTGTTGATTTTTCTCAAATGAAAGGAGAAAATATCATAATTATATCGAATGGGGAAATCTTTAAAATCCAGCTCGTTCCATAATATTTCACAAAGTCCATCGCGGAGTTCTCCCTATCCATCTCAAGACGTAATATTTACTTCAGATTTTATTTATATTTTCATTATCTAATTGAATTTATGTTTTTTATCCATGTCAATCATGCACAACTTAATTAAATTTATAATGTATACAAATTTGCAGGTTCATGCAAATTCAGCATCGAGTTTAGATGCACAAAATATTCAAACAGCTTCAAAACGTTGGAAGTTCTTATCAGGAGCTGCATACCGCAAGACGCATTTGGTAGATGAAAATGGACAGCCGCTTCACCCTGCCAATTGTAACAATATTGCATCTTCTAGCAACAATGCCAAGACAATGATGGTAATAATTATAATTTTTTGGTATATTGATTAATATAATTATTTCAACGTCAAACCAATTTATAATCATGTAATATTGTCAACGTGGTTACTAATTGATGTCATATATTTTGTACGATTCATGTTCAAATATATTTTTTTTTAAATTATTAGGGTTCTAGTGATGATGAGTGACCTACCCAACATCTTCCGTTGTACCCCGTGACAATGTCAAATCGAGAGAATACTGAATTAAGAGAAAAAATTAGAGAGGAACGATACCAAGAATGGTTGAATCAACCACCGATTCAATTCCCGCTACGTCCAGATTCACCAATTAGGAATGACTATAGCAATAGTAGTTCTTCACAAGATGGAAATGGAGGCAATCAAATAGAGTTTGGTATGGATGATTACTTAAGGGATACGACTGCCATGGAGAAAATGTTGTTAGATGCATTCCAAAATGATGATCAGCTAGGGGATGATGCTCATATCGTTGACACCTTTTTCGAAAGCCTTAAATTTGTCTCCACCACACCTCTCTTTGGACCTGGCGGTCAGTCAAAGTCTACCCAGTTGGGGACAACGATGTTACTGTACAACTTGAAAGAAAATTTTGGCTTGTCGAATGCATGTTTCTCGGAACTTTTGAGGTAAGTTACCATAAAGTACTCCCCTATATAAATTTGAAATATAATCAGTACACTGCAATGAACATTACAAATGGTAAATTTTATGAACGTTAACAATTATATCAAAATTAATGTACATTTATTAATATATTTTTCCATGATCATAAACTACAGGCTATTCAAAGATAAGGTTCTTTCGAGTGATAATGTCTTGCCCGGTAGCTGTGAAGAGGCAAAGAAATTGTTGAAAATGTTGGGTGTTGAGTACATATCATATCATGCATGTCCAAATGATTGTATTCTATATAGAGGAGAATATGCAGACAAAGAGATGTGTCTGAAATGTGGGCATGAAAGGTATGATAAATAAAAAAATAAGGGTAAATCACGTACTAGTCCTCCTTTTAATATATTGAGGCACATGCCTATAATCCCAAGGATTCAAGGCTCTTTCATTGCAAATAATTAGCTGTGTTGCAGGGATGGCATGCCTCACATAGAAGTGAGTTGGGAGTTATGCAAATCCCAACTGATTCAATAGCCATGAAGCATATAGAGGGTACATGGCCCGAAAAATTCAAGGATGAAGTACGAATTCTACGACTCAGAATAGCCATGGATGGCGTCAATCCATATTCCCTCCAGAACACCAACTATTCTGTTTGGCCTGTAGTAGTGATCAATAACAATATCCCCCCATGGTTTTCCGTGAAGAATGAACATCTATGTTGGCTCTCATAGTCCCTGGTTGAGCCGAAAGGCTCATTCTACAATCCAATATGAGGGAGATGTTAAGTATGTCACGTCCTCAACAAATAATAAAAATAATTTAAACAATTAAAAATCTATTAACCCAACAATTAAGTGTTGATATTATAATTGAGCCAAAAGGCTCATTATAGAATCCAGTACAAGGGAGATGTGTAAGTATGTCACGTCCTCAAAAAATAATAAAAGTAATTTAAAAAATTAAAAATCTATTAACACAACAATTAAGGGTTGATATTATAATTTTATACAACTTTATAGAAATAAAAAATATATATAGAACTTAAAGAAAGTGTTTGAATATCCATATTAACTAATTTATTTCAGCATGGATTTTCTCTCTCTACAGAAAGTGTGTATTTATATGTGTGTGTGTGTTAACCTTAGCTTGAAAGGAAAAATTAATTGAAGGTAATGTAGAGTAGTTACTTTTTAATAAGAGGAAAATGTGTGACTAATTCAATTTTTAATATAAAATATTAATAATGATAAAATATCAAATTATACAATTTAAACAATGAAAAATTACCACATAAAGCTATATTAATCACAAATTTACGAAGCAGTAAATTGTATTAATTGACATGTAATTTAAAAAAAAAAATTGATATTGGATCTCTCAAGGCCCTTGGTAGATATGTGGTTAAAGTGCATCTATATTGTTTCTACATCCCAGTGTGAAGGCTACATTAAGTATGCTCATTCCTCGTAAAATAAAAATAAAATATTCTCTAAATAGAAAAACAATGTCGGCTATAATAAAAATGAAAAAAAAAATATATATGCTATGCATTTTTAATTAGTTGTCCATATGACCTAATATCATGTAGAGTAATTAGAAGTAAAAAAATTATGTGAGTAAGACGTTTAAACCTTATGTTTTTAAAAAATATTTTAATAAGTGATATCAACTTTATATAAATCTATATATAGAAAAAAATGTTAAAAGAAAATATTTTAATGTATGATAGAATCAAATATCCAATGCGAGTTATGAATAAAATAATTTAATATGAATTAATATAAAATGTTTCAATACACATGTTATGTAATCTCTATAACAATCAAAAGTGAAATTTAAACAATAACAAATTTTTGTATTCTAAAATAAGTTTGCAACAAAAGGAATTTGATCCCTTTCGGCTCATGTTAGATCCATGTTTTAGATGGATCTATGCTGGTAGAAGACAAGTGAAGAATATGGATGTCTACTTACAACCACTAGTAGATGAATTGAAGGAATTATGGGTTGGGATAAATGTATACAATGTATCAAGACCCATCGCAGCAGAGAGGAGTTTTACATTATATGGCATATGTGCTTACACGACACATGATTATCCAGGCTTAGGAGTTTTCTATGGTAAATTACATGTTTAATTTATTGATTTGTTTATATATGTAACAATATTCTTTCACATATTAGTTATTTAATTCATTGTAATATTTGTTCTAATCTTCATGATATTCTTTAACGTGCCATGCATATTAATTGTATACAATAATCTCGCAGGTCTTGTAAAAAAAGGGTATTTTGGATGTAAATTTTGTGGACCTTCTCTGAAAGCTAGATGGTCCAAAGACCTACAAAAGCTAGTATATGATTGCTCCAGGGTATTCCTCCCAGAAGAACATCCTTACAAAAGAGGACCATCCTCTTTCAAAGGGAAGCGAGAGAGAACCCAAAGTCCTCCAATAACGTCACTAGATGAATGGCTTAGAGAATATGAGAGAGAGAAGGAGAAGGATTTCATAGAAATGTTCGATTCAAATGGGGAGCCTATGTTAAATGATCCAGAATTCTTCAACACCTATGTTGAGAAATTTCCCATTGGGATGAAAAGGAAATATATCTTTTATAACCTCCCATATTGGGAGCATCTTAACATTACACACTTATTAGATCCCATGGATATATTTAAAAATGTTTCATCTTCTTTATGGAGGCACATATCATCGAAACAAAGTGACACATTGGTTGCTAGGAAAGATTTTATTACTTCAAAAACTAAAAAGAAACATTGGCCAAGACGATTAGAAAGTACGAGATCAGAGGTAGGCACTGGTCCCTCTAATTCATGGTTTTTCAAAGAAGGTGATGTCCCATGGATTTTAAAAAAAGATGATATTTCTTTGGCAAAGGAAGTTATAATGGGAGTGAGGGTGCCAACTTCATATGAGTCTTCACTACGGCGCTGCTTCACCGCGGATGACCATTTTTCGGGGTTGAAATCGCATGACCATTTTAATCTTCTAAGAGTATGTATAATGTCAAAAACATGATTTTATTATTTTTTATATTAATAAATTTTATCTCATGCAAGGATCATAAAATATAACTAATTTTGTATATTATTGCACGTGTTTATAACTTTGCGGTGTCATTATCCTTTGTTTGTGCATGGGTGTGTGAAACATGAATTCCCTCAAGACCTAGGATGTGCCATATCTAAATTATTTGCATTTGTATGTTGGATCATGTCAAAGGAGATTCATGTGGCTAGCATTCCACAGTGGTGTCAGGAGATAGTTGAGATTGTTTGTATGTTTGAGAAGGAACTGCCGATGAGTTTCATGGACTTACAGGTTCATATTCTAATCCACCTAGTAGATGAGGTTGAATTATTTGGGGTGGTTTCTTGTCGTTGGATATTCTTCTTAGAGAGGTAAATGAATAAATTGAAAGGTTTTTTTCGATAAAGGGAAAAACCCGAGGGGTCTATGGCAGAGGGGTACATATCGTATTAGTCTTTCTATTATGCCAGTGAGTACATCAAGCAGATCGACAACATACCAGGTGTGGTGATTTGGGATGATGAAAGGGATGAAGACAAAAGAGAAGGGGAGTTTCTCCAAACGAGTGGAAAAAAGCGTTTGATAAAGAGTAAGCGACTAATAATTTTTCAAATTTACACAAAGTTGATATTCATGTTGAAATTCGATATAATGTATATTTTAATCGTTAAGTACTATATAATGTCAGTTTGATTTCATCAGCGAATGTAGAAATTGAAGCAATCAATAAATTTGTTCTTTACAATTCTGAAGCAACACAACTGTGGGTCGCATTGTACGAATAAAAGAGGATGAAATGAGATAGTGACAGGAAAGAATTCAGACAGTTGACGGTAGAAGTGTGCCTTATCCTGATCATTTAAAAGGAAATATGCCAAAAATATTCCCCAATAGTTGGGTTGCTTACCAAGTCAAAGAGAAATACGGTGCAACCGGTCGTTACCTGCGTGCTGAAGAGGATGCACTAAACATAGGGATTGGGCACAGTAACTCGGTAATAATATTTTTAATTTATATGAAAATTTGAAACTTATAAGACATCTATATTTCATATTTTAACTATTGGGTTATTATAAGACATATGACGCTATGATTTTTTTAACTTTTTTATATTAGGTGCATTTGTTCCCATCTATGTGGGCATATGCACACCATTTTCACACAGAAAATGTCGATGCTGGAAACAACACACAAGACTGTGGAGTGGAAGTCAAGTTTGATCAATTTAGTCAATCTAGCCATCGTGATCAAAACCTAGCATGAGGGACGTTAGGTTACACCGAAAAGATACAAGAGATCATTCAAGTGAATTTCTCTTCTTTCTAATGTGTTATTTTTCGGTGCAAGTGGTGGGACACCTTTGATCGAAATAATGTAAAGGAAGATCGCGATAGTAGGCTGATATGTATCAACTCCAGAAAGATGTGGGATGAAGCTAAGGAGCCCTATGTTTTCGCCAAACACTACAACCAGGTGTTTTTTTACCCAAATGTGTTTGATACGGATTGATGGTTCGTATTGACACATGACCCTAGATCAAAACATATTTTTTAGAACAATAGTGTTATCATGCCATGCGAGCTAGAAGATAATAAGGGTGATCATGAGAACCGAGAGTGATATGGTACATGTGTTATTTCATCAATATTTATACCTTTTAAGATGGGTTTTTCGAAACATTATAATATGTATTTTGAATTAATTGGTAATTTGCATTGTGTTAATGTTAAAATCAATATTTCACTTGATAATTTGCAATTATGTTGACCTCAAAAACAATGGCGTACTGTATAAATTAGTTCTTTTTTTTGTATCTAAGATCATAATAAAATAATGATAATTCTAAAGTACATGAATTTATTTGCATTATTTTCTAAACTGTATTATGTTACAATAATTCATATTATTCTACATTTATTATTTTACAATTATTTTAAATTTTACAAATTTAAAAATTTAAAAATTTTAATAAAATCATTTCACATTAATACAATTAAAAATTTTACAAATATTTTACATACAATTACAATTAAAATTACAATTACAATTTTAGAATTTTACATACAATTACAATTACAATCACAATTTTACAATTACAATCAATTCACAGTAATACAATTAAAATTTTACAAATATTTTACATACAATTACAATTTTACAATTTCACGTACAATTACAATTACAATTACAATTTTAGAATTTTACATATATACAATTACAATTTTACAAATTAAAAAATTACAATTACAATTACAATTTTACAAATTTACATATATACCATTACAATTACAATTTTAGAATTTTACATACAATTAAAATTACAAGTTTACAATATCATGATCATGATCATCTAACAAAACACAGTTACCATTATATATTAACATCATCACAACACAAACATCAAATTATATACATCTCATGTCAGATAACTCATGCTATCACATACACATCTATGTACAAGCTGCACATTAATGAACATATCTAACATGACCTAACAATATACACATCATGATGATCACCAACATGTAAATTAAGTACAACTGCAACATGAACATAAAATACATGGACCATATATATATATATATATATATATATATATATATATATATATATATATATATATATATATATATATATATATATAACTGAATAATGTCAAAAATATACAACTGTAATATAAATGTCATGGATCAACTGGTGGTACAACATCAATATCAGTACTAGTCGAGGCCTACTCAGTCAATGGTGGAGCCTCGACGGTCGATGGTCCAGCCTGATCTCCATGATGACTATTGCTAGATGTTATTGGAGGCTACTCATCTGGCGCGACGCAAGGTGAACGATCATGAGATGATAAGTCGTTGCTCGCTGCTACATCTCGACCACGCCTATAACGTGCAACGGTCCTCCTCAGCTGCCTAACTAAGGTTGTAGCTGCTACGACATGCTGCATCAGGCTATACATGTCACGTGACATTCCTCTCCACATCTGTAACAACCTACGATCACCCTGTATGTCTCTCATATGAGCAAGCCTGATGCCCGCCTCAACAATAAATGTAGTGAGTTGGTCACTCAACTCCATCTTGTATCTAGCATCAATCTGGCCGCGCCTAGTAAAAGGCGGTACCAGCGCACCAATAGGAGTAGGTCTCTCTGCACCAGCCTCCTGATGATCCTTGACATCTAGCATGCCCTGATCGTCATTAAGATCCACACCTGGATCATGTGGTGGTGTTGGCATGTCCTCGCCATCAAAAGACCCAATGTCTGCAAAATATATACAAGTACACAATAATAAATAGACAATTTCATTACATAATTTAATAAAAATAAGTTAAAGAACATGTTAGAATAAATTTAAATAAAACAGTAATATTACCTCTATCATATGGCACCTCATCAGCTGTGAAGAGGATGTTGGCCCACCCTCGCCAATCCAAACCCGCATAAGGACAGGGGACCATAATGAAGGGGTGCTCATCAACACTGGCTAGCAACTCTAGTGCATCATGCAATACCCTGGCTGGAAATAGAGTCTCGCCCCTCTTGGGCATCATCTGCCCCCACAATGTGCATATGTGCCTTGAACTTCGGCCTGCGAGGCTTCAAAAGTAGGCCTTGTCTTTGGAAACCTCTCAAAAAATAAACAAAAAATCTCTGAAGCAAAAGGGAAGTTGACCCTCCCTTATGCATGAGCATGACATCTATCTAAGGCTGTATAGAACTGTCGCAAAAAAAATGGCAGACCAGCTAACATGTCGTGGCTCCTGTATTAAAGAATCAACATAATATAGAGGCGAGCAACTAATGCATTTCCTATCATTGGTGTTGTGTGAAATGGTCGAAATGAGAAGTGAGAGGTACTACACCTCCTCACTACCAAATGCACCAATACGTAACTAACCTCCAGCGACCTGAAAATCTGAAGGAGACAGTATTGATGCTCCAATGTATCTCTGGGAGTACACTAACTAACTCCCTGCTACATAGCCAGCTGGAACCTCTGGGAATGAGGGAAAATCCACCCTTCTCCTTGATAGCCCTATATTAAAATATATATCCTCCTCAGTGGGCGTGTACCACTGGTTACGACCAACCCGAAAAGCCTGTTGCTGGCCATTCCACCTTCGAATAATATGTCTCAAAAACAAACCATGGCCTTTTAGGGAAGTAGCCTCCTCATAGAACTTGAGGAGGCCTACCTGCCTTAGGAGCCCCTGGATAGCTGCTGTAATGGGGCAAGGATACACATCTCTCTCCCTCTCTCGTGCCTCCCACATGCGAACCATGTTATACTGCTCCGCTTGTTGTTGTTGTTGTTCCCCCTCTTCTCTCCTTTCACATCTCTAAATGATTGACATATTAAATACAATTTTTTTATTAAATGAGACATGTATTTAGAAATATACATATATAATTTTTTTTGGAAAAAAAAAACAGTCGGTGCGCCAAAAAACAGTGATGTACCGGTCTTGGTGCGTCTTTTTATGGAGCGCACCGGCGATGGTGCCCTAATATTCAACGCACTAGCGGCGATGCTCCCGAAAATTTGTAGCACACCATTGACTATGTACGATGTCAGGAGTGCGGTGCACTGACTAAAATATATGCCTCAGGGCATATAGTTAAGTCAATTGACCGACATCCTGCCATCATCATAGTCAAGGGTGTGGTATTTTACCAGGCTGCACCGTTGACAAAGCCGAAATACAGAAAGCGGTACGCTGACAAAAATATCGTCCCAGGGCGAATATTTAAGTCAACGCACCGCTTTACCGTTATTCCACTAGGTCAACGGTGCGGTCAGGTAACCGACCGCACCGCAGTTTTTGAAAAAATTTAAAATAACACGGTGCACCTTTGGTACCACCCCATAACCAGTGTGGATACTGTTAGCACCGGTTTACCAGGCCGCACCATTGATCCTGTGGGAATGCGGAATACGGTGCGCTGACAACATTACCCCACCCTGGGGCGTATAATGAATTCAACGCACCATGTTGTTGTTATTCCACATTATCAACGGTGCAGTAGGGTAAACGACTGCACCGCACTTAAAAAAAAAAAATTAAAATAACATGGTGCGCCTATCGGTACTGCCCCCGACCCGGTGCGGATACCGTTAGAACCAGTTTCAATGCGACCTATAAATTTACAGGCAGCACCGCGAACCGGTGCGATCCGAACGGCTCGAGCGCACTGCGCGACAATTTTTTTTTCTTTTAAATGGTTAATTATAACGTTATTTGAAATTCTAATCCGCTAAAAGGCTTAATTATGGAAAAACAAGAAAAATACTTGAACATTTGGCCGTCGAGGAGGAAAATTGGCTATATAATTTGCAAAAGAAAATTTTCCCACCATTTTTCAAAATTCAAGCTAGATATTGGTGGGCAATGCATAGCAGCAGTGCGTGCAATGGGTGCAATGGGAGCACCTATGTCAGGGCAGCTCAGACAAGGATAAATTGCACCAGTGCTTGAGAGATCTGGAGCACTGAGAAAAGTGAAAATTTTGGTTTTTTGGCAGTAATTTTTTTTTTATTTTACCCTGTTCTGGTGCTCGGTGTTTTTATGGGCACACCGATGCAGTTTCATGATACCGCACCGGGCGGTTTCTATTTTGGCACGCTTTTTATGAGGCACCAGTGCGGAAGATTTGTGAAGCACAGGTGCGCTATAGTAATACAATGCATTGGGTGGGTGTGTATGGAGTGCACCGTGTCTGGTGTGCCAATGTTTTGTGCGCACCGGTGCTTTCTCTTGTTGAACGCACCAGTGCAGTTTATGATGATAAGCACACCGGACAAAAAACATCCAGACAAACCTTTGCCCGCCAACCTCCGCTAGAAACGGATGTTTGGGGTATTTTTATAAGGGGTTCCTCAAAAAAATCCGCTAGAGGGTATTTTCCTTGTAGTGTATTTACTTTCCAAACATGGATAATCTAATAATAAAAAAATATCTATCAAGATTCAAGATCAAAATATATTTCATATAGTACTTTTAACTACTAAAAAATAGTATCTTTCTTTATCACCTCAATACTACTTTTGAATTTGGAGAGATATAGGATGATGTTGTGGATACTTCCCTCCTTCCTCAATACATCACCAATCCTTCCCATATTATTCAACATGGATTTGAAATTGATACCTTGTTGAAAAAATGCCTTCATGCAAAATTTTATAAAATAAGGAAAACATAGTTGCAAAGAAATTAGAAGGCTAAAAGCCTATGAACGACACATGAAAATAGAACTAGTTGATATTACTCAACTCTAAGTTAAATTCTAGGAGAGAAACCAATATTATAATCTAGTGAGTGTGATCAATCTCATTTACATATTAAGATATAGATCCTCTCAACAAATTGACAAATATGCTAGAATAAACTATATCCTAAAATAATTAATTTAGACTTCTAGAACATTAGTATTAGGAGATTAATAGATTGATCGTTCCCTTAGTACTCCCTTGATGAAAATAAAATTCTTTAGGATGGGTCAATCCCCACAAGGAAAAAACTATTCTTGAAGAAGGATTGATCAAGCCTTCAACATATTCCCCCTCAACAATGAATACTATTCCTCAGAAAGGGTTGGGTGATAGTTACCTTGGGATAATCTATGACACGATACCATGCACAATGGTGCGTTGGTTGGCCCCTCCTTACAATCTCCCCCAATGAAATGAATAAGGCTTTAAAAAGGGCCAATTTACCCTTTCTCTCGTGCTCCCTCATGATGTAAATACTATGATTAAGAAAAAGTTGGTTGATCCTACCTTTAGTGTATATTATGCATAAAAAAGAGTTTGATGATCATTCCTTCAAATTTTCTATGATATCAATGTTATGGTTAATGGTAAATGAAATCTTCCCTTGGGTCTCCCTCAATGAAAATACTAAATTTGAGGAAGACTTAGTTGAACACTCTTAGTACACCCACACAATGAAAATATTATGGCCAAAGGACCTAGGATATTGGTTAAAAACAATATCATCCCCTAAACAACAGTTCCATATTACCCCTTAGATTACAATATTATGTCTAACAAAAGGTTATTAGTTAACATGTCCCCATTCATCGTCCTGATGGAAATACTATGTGTGAGGAAGGGTCAATCAACCCATCCAGTGGATATCCTATGACATGAATATCATCCTTGAGAAAATTTTAGTCAAGTGTTCTATATGTTTCATGTTCATCAAAATAACATGATGAATATTTGTGATAAATATAGAAACTCTAGAAGAAGAGAACATATCCCTATAATTTTTATGGAAGCTTGAAATGGCATTAGGAGAATTTTGAGGTAAAAAAAAAGTGTCTCAAAACATAAATTTTACATGCATTAAAAAAACAATGTGCGTCTACTAAAAAAATATGCAAATTGTGTTGTGGTAGGATGCACATTTGAGTAAACTAAAGAGATAAATTGAAAATATGATTTAAAAAAATCTCTCTTTTTCTTTAAAATTCCATAATTTTTATTTTATTATTTAAATTGTTAATTTTTTATTTTCATTGGGAGACCCATTTTAGACCTCAAAATTTCCTTAATTGAAGACAATGGTTTTCACGTAATAGCCATATAAGTTCAAAAAGGAAGAAAACATATCCACATAATAGATTTTGAAACCTAAAAAATGAGAGAACATATCCCTTATGACAACTAAGGAAGCTAGCTTTGATATCAACTAATACAAAAATAACTAGTTTAAACGGCTATAAAACAAAGAAATTATTATTAAATTTTTAATAATTCATCACTTTACTTATGAAATCACACTATTGATGTCTCCTCTATTATTATTAGTCCTTACAGATGACCAAGTCTATGGAAAACACTTTGATCATTACTTTGCCTTAGTTATATAAATATTTACCTATTTGCTAATTTATAATATAGAGAAATAATTTTTATTTTTACTTTTGTAATATATTCAAATTTTATGTTTATATCAATTTATTAGTGGATAGAATGGTGACTACTAAATTCAAAACAATAATTAAAAAACAATAAAATTTGAAGAAAAACAAGGCCCATAGAATTTTGAATTGACAATGAATAGATGTATTGTTAAGGCACTCCATGCTCAAAGCTGCACTCCATGCTCAAAGCTCACTAGCTCAAATCCCCATGGATGTTTACTCATTTTTCAATTGTTTTTTTCTTTAAAACTAATTATTTGAAAACTTTTTGACAAATTTTTATACATGGGACTTTTTTTTTTGACAACATTGTTTATTCACATGACCTTGATTTTGAGCGGATTTAAATCTCTTTTTCTTTTTACACTACACTATTTAATCCCTCTTTTTAATAATTATGAATAAATAATTACCTTTTTATTAATAAAATGCACTTAAGTATTTATCATGCTTTTTCTAACTTAACTAAAAACTACACTAACATACCACACACAGATATATATATTACTTTTGTCAATTTATATCTAAAATAACATACACATGATGCTCAATTCCATATTTAGAGTATTAATCTCACAAAATTGTTTATTCATATCATTACTTTTCACGATCAAAGACTATTTCAAATGCTTTCATTTCCAAATGGCATGATATTTGTTTTTAGGCATATAATTGTATGAAAATAGAATTCATTTATTTCTTTTAATAAATTTTATATAACTTAAATAAAATTAGGTTTAACATATTTTTATTAATGTTTCAATAAAAGTGTAACACCCTATTTTAATTTAAAGAATGGTTGACCGACTTGTTATGAAATATTTGAATTATTTAACAAATAAGATTATTCGTTAACAAGACTTGAGTTATTTTTTTAAGATAATTAATAAATGGTCTTGAGTAAAAGAAAGTATGTATAAAAAAACTTTCAGTGAAAAGGCAGAGACAGTTCTGACAGTTACCTCCATAGAAGGATAAAAGGAAAATCCTGAGAAAGGGAAGGGGTTATGTGCAGAAAGAAAGTTGGGATTAAAAAACAGTATGTTGCAATGAGTTGTCTAGAGCTGGTGAGGAAACCAGTGGAGCTCAGGAAAAACTCAAGAAAAGTATAGACTGGATTTAGATCCTGAGGTCTATCTTCTTTTGTCTCAGTGAATTACCTAAGACCCTGGTGAGGAGCACGAGGGGAGCAGAGGACGTGATTGCCTCGCTCAAGGTTGGGAGGACCATCATTTTACTAGAATATTACACTAAGATAAGTATTTAAGTGTTTTGTTTACAGGAATTGAGAATATTTAAAGATGGAAAATGTTTTATGTATAGTAAAATTATTGGTTGAAATCCTAATGTTCTATTAGAATAATGAAACACGAATTCATCCTATGCCATTTTGGTAGAGTAGAATAGAATACTAGGAATAAACTACATATTCTCTGTAAATTTGATATTAAGAAAGACCAATATGAATATCTAGAAATTAAAGTTCTGCATCCATTAAATGTACTAGTAAATATTTTTCATTCATCAAATTACAAGAGAGTTATAATCTCAGCAAATATAAACATTGCTAATAGAAAACATAAACCAAGTAAAGTTCCATGCGTAAACAAGAACCTGTTAATCATTTAGATCATGGGTCAGCGGTTTAGTACCCAGTCTCATGGAAACAAGTCTGGGGTCCATGTTCCCTGAACCCATGATAAATGGGATATTGATCACTACGTTAAACCTAACCAGGGGTTAAAACCAAGAATTTGCAGTGAAATATAAAAATCAGAATTTAAATGACGAAAGTGAGTCTGCAGAACTAGGCACAAAAAGAAAGAATACAAATGTTGAATTTGGAAAATATGCATATCAGATACATTTCATTTTCAGAAGGAAAATTCCCTACAATATTAAAATATGAACAAATGTATGGTGAACAAAACCAGAAACTGAAGTTACCATAAGAAATACATAGACAATTAAAGTTGTATTCTCTCAAAAAGATTAAAGTGAAGCCTCGGCTTTTGAATAGGATAGAAGCATGTTTGACAGATAGAATTGACAACCAAATAACAAGTAATTACTCAAATAATGAACCATGTCTGAAGGACAAAGTCCCTTTCAATATCATTTAAAAAAAATATAGATTATTTAAAAGAAAACTTGAACAATACTGTGCATAGAGGTCGAGCCTCGAAATTTTCTTAAGAATGGAAAAATCCTGAAACTAGCACTCGTTGCATTGACTAAATTTTCAACGCTGGAAAAACCCAAAACACTGCAATAGGTGGGGGAGAGGGGGGGGAGCGCGAAGTAATAAACATTATTGTCCACAGCTAAATTGACTATGCCATCAACTGTACACAGAAGGCTTACATGGAAGGTGACCATGTGTGGTTCAAGATGACTCATCACTTCGACCTTAAATGGATGTGCAAGCCCTGTAACACAAGAACACCGATGTTAAAACCCTCACGTCGTGTGAACCTCCGCTTATAGTGAAACCAATGTTACAAACGAGAAGCTATGAAAGAAATAATAGTCACGACAAAGCTTACCTGTACAGGTCGAGCTTGCCAAGCTGGCACGGTCTCCTTTCTCAGTAGTCCATAAGGAAAACAGGAAGACTTCTTCACATGGCAACTAAACATTGTCATGTTGGGTAAACAAGCTGAAGTTAGGAAAATAACCTAAAACCATCTAACTGAAACAACCACTTGAAAGAAAACCAGTATCGAATAGTAAAGATTCAGATGACGGAATAATTCACCTAGGTTTAAAGCCACAAGGTCCCTCTGTAACAAGAGCAGAAGTTACAGTCTCCACTAGCATCAACTGCGAAGTAAATTCCATCTAAAATATAGAATACCGACAGGGAAGAGGGTAGTATTACCTCTGTTAACTAGCGAAGACGAATGTGGCGTGACCATTCCTGGAAGGTGGCGCTTGCATGTAGGGATGGCATACGGCAATAGCCACAAGAGAAAAACCTGAGTTGCGGAGCCAAGACCGGAGAACAAGCGGTGGAGTGAATGAACCAGGAGGTGGGGATGGGGTGGGTGGTTACCCTAACCATCTCTACCCTTCACAAGCACCGTCGATCACTAGATACTGAGATCTACGGTGGGACAAGATCCAAGTGACACCACGGGATGTTTGGCAACTGGAGGAACCGACATGTGGACATTCAACCCAGTAAACGAGGTGGGAATGTGACAGATAACATTAACACCAATTTGAAGTGTTGTAAAAATATTAAGTTGTAATATGAATTCGAAACATATAAAGAAAATTGAATCTGTGAGAGAAAGGAATTGAAACATAGTCGACATGCATGAATACATATAATTAGTTTTAAAAATCCAAGTCAATCCAATCAAGGGAGTAATGAACACCTATAAAAAGATCAACTCGATCACCATGCTAATTAAATCATTATGATTTCCGAAGTTATAATTGAAAACCATAGAATTTCAAGTATTATATGATGAAAACTAGAATTGAATGAATGGATTTTCATGTGTACTGTAAGATTTAAATCATATTGTATGCATCGTTACATTAAGGATATATTTAATGAGTATTCAGAATTGTTGTGTATATCGAATAGTAGTAAGGTTTGAGTGAAATTAAAGGTAATAAGATTGTATTTATTGATTTTGTATATGTTTACCTTTTTAGTTGTGACAACTGGCATCAGAGCGTGGTTACACGCTGGGGATAGATGGGCCAACGCAATAACATGAGTGTTTTCATTTTGTCATTTTTTGAAACTGTGCACAGTACGGGAAACAAAAGAAAAAATACCAATAAGCTACCATGAGGAGAGGGTCTACTCATCAAATGCCTAGGAACATAGTGGAAACCCATCCTTTAACCAATCCTGAAGTCAACCCAGAAATGTGGGTGCAATTAAGCATAGACCAACACCAACAAACCAGTAGATTGCTGGAAGAACATCAATGTCAGAAAAATAGACTACTTGATAAATTACAACAATTCCAGACAGAGATGGTCAGGATTCAGAGTGATAATGAAAGGTTAATGAGGGAGTAGGAAAGGATACTGAAGAGCCTTTCAAATAAACATAACAATCACACTGCACAGCGCAGTCTTGAGAGGGACATCCATGGAGAAGGAGAACAACAGCAACAAATTCATGACAATCCTGAAGGAAGTCATACGCAATGGACTAATAAGAGTAGAACCTATAATGAAGATGAATATGGAAATATTTTTGATCTGCAAGAATTGAAGAAACAGAAAGTCGAATTACAAGGTGAATTCTGGAAGATCAAGCCACCTACATTTGATGGAGAGGCAGAAGAAATGGCAGAAGCTTGGATAATAAATATGAATAAGTATTTTCAATTTTACGAGTATAACAACAAACTTAAAGCTCGTCTATCCATCTACCAACTGCGGTAAAAGGCTACATTATGGTGGGACGAGGTGAAAAACGTGCGTGGAATTGAAGACCAGAACGTAACTTGGGATGAGTTTCAAAATTATTTCAAAGATAAGTATTTAATTGAATGATTATATGATGATAAATCACGAGAATTTCATGATCTAAAATTGGGGCAAATGTCTATGGACAAATTTATCACTAAGTTTACCTCCTTATTAAGATATGTACCTTATTTGCGTGATGAAAAAGCAAAGGTGCAGAGGTTTTTAAGAAACTTGTTGACTCACATGAAAGAGAGGATTGAGTTTGTAAACCCAAAAAATATTGACGAAGCGATAAGGAAAGCACGGATGTGCTATTAGCAGTCAAAAGCTAAGGGAGAAACCGACAGAATTTGGCCACACAAGAAAGGGCATAAAGGCCCTTCCAATTTTAAAAATAGAAGATCTGGAAATTACAAGAATGTTGTAAGGAATTAAAAAAATAGACAGAATGGGAAAAGTCAGCAAAGGGCCAAATGGGCAGCTGAAGAACGACATACTGAAGCTTCTAGCAGACCATACCTTGGATGGTCCCAAAAACCCCCATTACAATGTTGGGGTTGTGGGGAGGCACATTATTTTAAAAATTGTCCAGATCGAGGGAGAAATGAAGTGGCAGCCAATTTGCAAGAGGCATCTACCGTGGGAGATGTAGCGTGAAATATACCTAGAATCAATGCTGCTATGGAAGATCGACAAGCACATTTTCAGCCAACTATGATAGAATTAGAAGGTAAGTAACAAACCCAATTTGTTTCTATTTTAGTTAACCCTCGTTCCAGTTTGAGCTATATACACCCTCGTATAGTCAAAAACTATAAATTACAGAATCAGAAATTTAAGAATCCGTGACTAGTACAACTGGCTATAGGAGCAAAAAGACGAGTCAATGCCAAAGTGTCAAACTGTGAATTGGTTATTGGTGACCAGCACATAACTGTAGAACTTAACATTCTACCTTTGGGATCCTATGATATTTTATTGGGAATGGACTGGTTGGAAAGACATTGGTCATCGGTGGACTGCAAAGACAAAGGAATTTACTTTAAATCGAAAGATGGTACACGTCAAGATTTGCAGGAAATTAAGAAGCCACTTCAATTACGTCCCATTACTACATCTCAACTGAGTAAATGTATTTGAAAGGGGTGTCAAGTATATGCAATTCAAGTAGGGTTCTCTAACTCTAAGGATAAGACCCTCATGGTGGAAAATATTCCTATTGTGCAGGAATTCAGGGATGTGTTCCCTAAAAATATTCCAGGATTACCACCAAAGCGAGACATTGATTTTACAATAGAATTAATACATGGGGTAGCCCCTGTGTCACGAGCTCCATACAGAATGAGTGAACCTGAATTAATAGAATTAAAAATGTAACTGCAAGAATTAATGGAAAAAGGATATATTCGGCTAAGCGTGTCCCCTTTGGGAGCACCAATGTTGTTTTTTAAGAAGAAAGGCGGTACTATGAGAATGTGCATGGATTACTGACAGCTTAATAAATTGACTATCAGGAATAAGTATCCATTGCCACGCATAGACAATATGTTTGATCAAGTGATGGGGGAAACAATGTTTTCCAAGATTGATTTAAGGTCAGGTTACCACCAAATACATATTAAGGATGAAGACATATCTAAAAAAACTTTCCGTACCCGATACAAACATTATGAGTTTGTGGTGCTACCATTCGGATTAACCAATGCACCAGCAACTTTTATGAGCTTGATGCATGGAATTTTCCACCCATTTTTGGATAAGTTTGTTTTAATTTTTATTGACGATATATTAATCTACTCTAAGAATATGGAAGAGAAAAAGGAATATTTGTGCATAGTGCTAAAAATGTTATGGGAACACCAGCTCTACACTAAGTTTAGTAAATGTGACTTTTTCAAGAAGCAGATCCAATATCTAGGACATGTGATTTCTGCTGAAGGGATTTCTACAGACCCTGAAAAGATAAAGACAGTTATGGAGTGGAAAGTTCCTAAGAATGTGGCAGATATACGTTCATTTATGGGTTTAGCTGGTGTTGAAGCCCCAAAAATCGGGTCTACAACAAGGGGGATACCCACCCAGTCTGGACCTTGGTTAGCAGCTCCTTTTCCGTTTGGTATAGTGGGTCCGACTGGGGATATGGGACCAGTTTCCCAATATGTGTGTGTGTGTGTGTTGAGAATTGATATTTCCTTTCTAAAAGTTCCTAAGTGAAATGCTTTTATTCTAATTCTAATCTAATAACATGTAAATGTATTCTAATAAACAGAAATATCTAATTCTACACTAACCCGGGATGTAATCTTTTCGTTATGCAATCTAAAATGATTTCAAATAACAATTGGTAATAAAGATCATTCAACTATTATGAGAAAAGAATTCAATGGAGATAAACCACTTCGTATAAAAAGTTAGACGAAACAGTTGTGAAAAACATATCGCATAATAAGCTACTCATATATTAAGCATAAATAAATAGCTATCGCCATACAAAAGTGCCAAATGATAAATTAAGCATTCACGCATCAATATATAAACAACTGAACATGAATATCACTTTAACACAAAGGCATAAATAATTAAGAGATAAAAGTACAATTTATAACTAGTTCTACTCATGAGCTTCAAGCAATAATGATTTATCTCTTCTTAATCCAACATCCACTAAGAGTACAAAAGTGCAACATCAGTAGTAGATATTAAATGCAGATATCAATAAATCATGTTCCATTCATTCATCAAAACCTCCTCGGAGGGTGCAAAAGTGCATGTTCTGAAGACAAGTTTTTGACAAATTTCAGGACCCTTCTCTAAATGCATGAGAAGGGTTTAAATACTACTAACTAAATCTAAAAATAATTTATTACAAAAATGTAGGATACGGTTTAAATGACCGTCCTCATTTCAGGCAAAAATAAAGAAAAATTAATACTAACTCTGAATCTAAAATTAAAACTAACAACTAACTATTTGTGTATCTGTTCCTTGAAATCGCAAGCATTCAGCGTTTGTTTGAGAAGAGTCGGCTGGCCGACTTCTGACTTTAACTATCCTGCGAAAATGGAATCGGCAAGAGCTAGCGCCATCTTCTCGAAAGAATTGATGATACATTTGAGAGTCATGCACTGGCTGTGTGGTTTTACCAAATATGCCCAGTAAGAATCCTAATTTAACTTATTTAATCTTTTGATTGATTCTGCCTTTTCTTGAGCCTTTTGTCTCCAACCTGTTTGTAGTTGTTATAATTTTGGTAGATACCCTGAATTGGTTTCTGAGATCATATTTGCCCTGTGAAAATTTTCATTTATGCAGACAATAACACTGTTTGTTGTTGTGGCTGCTTCTTCTGCCGCTTGCTCTTCTTTCCTGATTTGTGCATCCCACTTGTTAAAGAGCATTTCTTTGTGATTGTCGTTGATTATTGGTGCGCCTGCTCTTTTCCCCTCCTCTGTTTCTTGCTAAGCCAAATATTCGGTAACTCTTTTATCAATTAAATCGTAATCATGTCGTAAGTCTACGACTTGATTAGTGATTTTATCGCTTATTTCGCAATAAGAGTTCCACTGTAATATTCTTTGGCACAATGCTTCCTGTTGCTGCAATAGTTGATCATTTAAGGAAATGGATTCTGTGATGAATTATGTAAGCTTAGGATCGTCCTTGTGCATCTCTTGCATAACCTGTAACTGTTTTTCTCTTTCAGCCAAACTGTTCTGGTACCCTATCTGCATTTGTTAGAAGTCCTGCTGTAATCTTTCAAGCTGTTTCTGTGCTTCGTTGTTGGCGTTGGCTTGTTGCAGCTGTTGCTGCAAAACCTGTATTTGATCTTATTTCTCTTTCAGTAGTTGTTGTACCTCAAATGCTTTATCAATGGTCGCAGAAGCATATGCTCCTGCGATCTGAGATAATTTGGTGAGATTTTCAGTGGGATCGGTGGTAGGATCTTTCCATAGGATGTCTAATTGCTCTGCATCATGAGAGAGCACATTTTCCAATTTCATTTTCTTTCTTTGTCTTCTCACTACTGCCTTGTGTTGTGGACTATAAAATACATCAAGAGGAGGAATTTCCTCTATTTTGAGCATAAGTTCAGAGGATGGGGTAATGGGAATATGTTCCATTTCTGAGACATTTCTAATTGTTCCTGTGACTATATCTTTTGTTGCCCGTATATTACTCACAGGTGTCTTTGTGCTCTGTCCTTCAATATTAATTAAATCATTGAATGTCTCCCATTCTTTATCTAGCTCGGTTCTGACTGATGGTGGCTGGACGATGAGAGGGGGAGGATCTAGCTGTGGAGAGGTCAAAATCTGTTGATGTGGGAGCTCCTTTGACTGGGCAGTATCCCTTACTGACCCTTCACTTTTATCATGGTCACTTTCAGACCTCTTAGAGTGTTCTGAAGTTTCTCTCCCGGACTTAGATTTAGATCTGTCTATGCCTGAACTTCCACTGAGACTAATACTGGGAGTTGGTTCCCTTATGGGTTCCAAGTGTAATTTATCCAAAGGGATATTAGCTAACCTCATTTCCCTGTATATCTTGAACTCTTGAAATTCTGTTGGAGGAAATCGCATTTGGGCCGAATGTAGAACCTCTTTAAGTGTACCTTTCTGTTGGAACGTGTCATCAAAAAGATCATCTTCTTTAGAAAACACCTTTATTTTGACTGCAATAGTGAAATTTTTAGCAATATCATAAGGGTCGAACGGTCTTCCTGGAAATTTGAACAATCGTAGACATGTTATGTTGTTTACTTCTTTGAATGCATGGCCTACATCAAATAGTGAAAAGGCCCCACAGGCCACAGGAAATTGTGGCCAAATAGCCTTCTTTTTGTCCTTCAAATCTTTAGTCAAACCTCCTTCTCCGCAGGTTTGATAAGCAATTTCTCATGCCATGAGTTTATTAGGAACATATAAAGGTAAGACATGAGGGGAAGCGAGACTTCCGAATACCCTGACATATGTAAACAGTTCTTCTCCGAACCATCTCGCGACAGGGAGTATATCTACCTTCGCTTCGGGAGAAAATCTTGGAGCGTCTTTATCATATAACATTTTGTACAGGGACAACATGATTCCATGACAAATCTTGTAAAAATACGGAGTGAGCTTGGAATCCCACAATTCTTTGTGATAAATATGAATGGGTAAGGGGTCTTGAGTCGTCCATTTCCAACCCATTAAAGGAAACTTGGAAAAATAACAGATTGCATCCATCACATATGCAGATAAGTAGAAAGGGGGATAAATTCTCTGAGAAATAGTTCTTTAGACCGGTAATTTAAAATGGTTGTGGCTAAGTTGTCAGATAATATCTTAGCCCAATCCACAATAGTAGCATTACTGGCGGCATCCAATAATGGTAGCCATTCAGATGAAAATTTATTAATGTCTAGCTTCCCAAAAATTCTACAGAGCATAGCAGCAGCAAAGCAATAAGGGGAGGTGAGAGAACCAATACTATACATACCATGTTTATCCTTTTTTAGTGGTTCGTCCCTCCTTGACCAGTCCTTGGTGCATTCTGCCAGGTCTTCATTTTCTTTAGCAAACTTCTCCATGAACTGTTTGTTATAAGTCGCCTGTGGCTCTAGTAAATGATACATGAGTCTCAAATCTTGTGGAGTGAATGAGCCAATGAGTCCTTGACCCTGAGTCTTAAATTGTCTGTTTGTGATGTCAGCGCTGTCCAGTACCCATTTAACCATGTCCGCGTATGGAATAATTTTGGGCCTCGCCACTATCCGGTGCAAGAACGAGCAAGCTAGCTCTGTAATAGATGCCTCAGAAGACCCATGTGAGCCTACAGTAGTTGTAACCTCCATCATTTTGGGATTCTCTTCCTCAAGTAGATTGTACATGCCTTCTCAAGTAGTA
Source organism: Pinus albicaulis (assembly GCA_034641835.2). Lineage (NCBI taxonomy): Eukaryota > Viridiplantae > Streptophyta > Pinopsida > Pinales > Pinaceae > Pinus > Pinus albicaulis. The sequence goes on from JAXQQM020069078.1 coordinate 48,046, forward strand.
ATACCAGCATCTTTATTACAGGCGGTGTCTGTATACAAGGGCGTCATTTCTTTGTCTTCAGAACTCGGAGCTTTGTCTTTCTTTCCCATAATATCCTAAATACTGCTTTATATAGTTTTATGTTCTTCGTTCCTACAGTTTACAAATGAGGTGAGAATAATGATAAGAAAAAGGTGACGGGAAAGCTTTAAATGTTGAAGTCATATAAAATATACCACCTTATGTGAAATGGCTCTTCGGTCAGAACAAAACCATATTTCATTAATGATTGGCAACTAACTCATTGATTAACATTAAAGCGCATAACCAGGTCTCGGTTTATGGAAAAATATTTTTCGTACAACGAGCCCTAAAGATCTACGATTTGCTTCGCAATATCGCAGATCGCAGTATCGCAAATCGCAATCTCGTGGAATTGCAATACCGCAATATCGCTGGAGCGTAGCATATGACAATCATCTGTTAATGTGTTTTCTGCGAAATGCGATTTGCGATATGTGCCATCGCATATCGGCGGTTTGAGGTTTTTCATCGTAAGTGATATTTGAGGTATGCGATGTGATGAATGTTTTTTAGTGCGTAGTTTCGCACCGCGATCTCGCAATCTTGGAATTCCGCTTGTAAGGAGGTATCCAATACCTTTTTGCGATGTGATATTTCTTAAGGAATGATTTTATCTTACCTTATCATAAAACTTAAGTCTTTTTAGATTTTTCAAGGGGTATTCTCCTAATTTTATGATAGTAAGTTTTATTGAAAAAGGAAATACAAGCACTAATCGATTTTTTAAATTTTTTGAATAAGGGTCCCCACTTATTTAGTAGTAGTGAAAATACTAAATAAGAAGGGGGGTTGTTGTTGGCCATAACAGCTGGGTATTACCGATGATTCATTAATGGGTCCTCTGAAATAGATTTTCCTATTATTTCCTTACATCGAAAAGGACGAGTCTTTAAATGGAATGAGGAATGTCAAAATAGTTTCGAGCTATTGAAGGAGCTGTTGACTATTGCCCCTATTCTGAAAGTAGCAGACCCAAGTAAGGAATTTGAAGTATCCACTCATGCATGCAAGGAAGGGGTAGGAGCAGTTTTGACCCGGGAAAGGAAAGTCATAGAATACGAATCCAGGAAGATGAAGGATCATAAGCAGAGGTATTCCACCTATGATTTAGAGCTAACTGCAGTAGTGCATTCCTTGCAAATATGGAGGCATTATTTGTTGGGGAAAAGGTTTGTGTTAAGGATTGATCATAACAGTTTAACTAGCTATTTTAAACAATCTAATCTGAATGTTCGCCAAGTAATATGGAACACATTTTTAAGTGAATTTGATTTTGACATTGAACGTGTGAAAGGTAAAGAGAACCGAGTGGTCGATGCTTTAAGCAGAAAATTGCATGGAATATATGAACTCTAATTTAACCAAGTTGAATTCAAATTTCAAGAACAGATTATAGAGGCAGCAAAGAAAGACCCTGAATATCAGTTCCTGTGGCAGCAAGAAAAAGAAGGAGATAAGCAAGGAAAACAATCAGACTATGAGCTCAATGATAAACAACTCCTAGTACACTGAAAAAGGATATATATTCCTAATCAAATGAGTCTGAAGGGACTGATTTTGGATGAGTATCACAAGAGTTCCTATGCAGGACATCTAGGATATCAGAAAATGTTAACAGCAATTAGGAAATACTATCCCTGGCTTGGGATGCGTAAATACATTGTGGAATACTTGACCAAGTACTTGGAGTTCCAACAATTCAAGGTAGAAGACTAACATCCAGTAGGATTGCTTCAGCCTATTCCAGTATTGGAATGGAAGTGGCGAGTCATCTCCCTTGATTTCATCATCGGACTACCAAGAAACAAAAGACACAATGACTCAATCATGGTGGTAGTAGATAGAATCAGCAAAGTGGCTCATTTCATACCCGTCCAATAATCTTACAAGATAGTACAAATTGCTGATATTTTCATGAAAGAAAATTTTAGATTACACGGTATTCCTAGGATTGTCATCTCAGATCGAGATGTAAAATTTACATCAGAATTCTGGAAGACACTATTCACTGGTTTGGGGACACAAATACAATTTAGTACCACTTGCCATCCTCAAATAGATGGGCAAACTGAGCGGATGAATCAAGTTTTAGAGGATATGTTGCGCATGTATGTAATGCAACAACCTAAGAAATGGGAAGAGTATCTGCATTTGGTTGAGTTTGCCTATAAAAACGGATATCAAGAATCCCTTAAGATGAGTCTATTTGAAGCATTGTACGAAAGAAAATGTCGGACTCCTATAAATTGGAGCAGTCCAGAAACCAAGATGATGCTTGGACCAGACATGCTAGAGGAAATGGAACGTGAGGTAAGAAAGATTAGGCAGAATTTGAAAGCAGCCCAAGACCGACAAAAATTTTATGCAGGTTGGAAAAGAACCTTCCATGAGTTTGTGGTAGGGGATCATGTATATGTAAGAATTAAACCAAAAAATAGCACTTTGAGGTGGAATGCTTGTGCCAAATTGGCTCCCAGATATTGCGAACCATTTGAAATTCTGGAAAGGATAGGACTGGTGGCTTATTGACTGGTTCTACCCAGTCATATATTGGTACATAATGTGTTTCATGTATCTATGTTGAAGCGATACATACATGATCCTAAACATGTGATACATCGGCAGGGTATACATGTAAGTAATGACTATATTACGTTTGTAACAAAAATAAACTTCTGATTTAAATTAATTATGATAATTGTTGTCTGCATGTAGAAACAGATGACGAGTTCCTAGTATAACCGCAACATATTCTAGATCAGAGAGAAATAACGCTCCGGAGGCGAGTCATCGCCCAAGTTAAAGTGCAATGGAAGCACTTTGGCCTGGAGGAGACTACTTGGGAGGATGAGCATTTTTATTTTTATTTTTTTATTTATTTATTTTTTTTGTGACTAGGAGAATCAGCAACTGCAGCGGTATCGTACTCGCGTTACACGGGGTCGAATCCCGCTGGCTACCCCTATACTCCTAGGAGGAACTGTTGAGCCTGCCACAACAGCCCCTCGGGTAAGACGGGATTTGAACTCGTGACCTGCACAACGGCACGAACGCCTTAGCAGAATGCTCGCTTGCCACTAGACCAAACCCCCACGGGCGGGAGGATGAGCATATTATTCAAGAAGCATATCCTGAATTATTCTCGTTGATCATATAACACCGAGGACGGTGTTTTCCTTAGCAGGGGAAGATGTAACACCCTGTTTTAATTTAAATTATGGCTGATAGACTTGTTATGAAACATTTGAATTATCTAACGAATAAGATTATTCGTTAACAAGACTTGAGTTATTTTTTTAAGATAATTAATAAATGGTCTTGAGTAAAAGAAAGTAGTTGATTGGTAAATGATTCCAAGAACCCACGGTAAAAAGGTAGAGACAGTTCTGACAGATACCTCCCTAGAAGGATAAAAGGAAAATCTTGAGAAAGGGAAGGGGTTTTGTACAAAAAGAATGTTGGGGTTAAGCAACAGTCTGTCGCAATGAGTTTTCTAGAGCTGGTGAGGAAACCAGTGGAGCTCAGGAAAAACCAAGAGAAATATAGACTGGATTTAGATCATGAGGCCTATCTTCTTCTCTCTCATTGAATTATCTAGGACCTTGGTGAGGAGCACGAGGGGAGCGGAGGACGTGATTGCCTCGCTCAAGGTTGGGAGGACCATCAATTTACTGGAAGATTACACTGAGATAAGTATTTAAGTGTTTTGTTTACAGGAATTGAGAATATTTAAAGATGGAAAATGTTTTATTTATAGTTAAAATCTTGATTAAATCCTACTGTTCAGTTAGAAGAATGAAACAGGAATTCATCCTCTGCCATGTTGGTAGAGTAGAATAGAATACTAGGAATAAACTACATATTCTCTATAAATTTGATATTAAGCAAGACCAGTATGAATATCTAGAAATTAAAGTTCTGCATCCATTAAATGTACTGATAAATATTTTTCATTCATCAAATTACAAGAGATTTATAATCTCAGCAAATATAAACACTGCTAACAGAAAACATATAGCAAGTAAAGTTCCATGTGTAAACAAGAACCTGGTAATCATTGAGATCATGGGCCAGCGGTTTAGTACCCAGTCCCGTGGAAACAGGTATGGGGTCCATGTCCCCTGAACCCATGATAAAGGGGATATTGATCAGTACATTAAACCTAACCAGGGGTTAAAACCAAGAATTTGCAGTGAAATTTAAAACTCAAAGTTTAAATGGAAAAAGTGAGTCTGCGGAACTAGGCATAAAAAGAAAGAATATAAATGTTGAATCTGGAAAATATGCATATCAGATACATTTCATTTCCAGGAGGAAAATTCCCTACAATATTAACATATAATAGAAATACCCCAAAAGGGAACAACGTAGAATTACAATGAACAAATGTATGGTGAACAAAACCAGAAACTGAAATTACCATAAGAAATGCTTAGACAATTAAATCTGCATTCTCTCAAAAATATTAAAGCGAAGCCTTGGCTTCTAAATAGGACAGAAGCCTGTTCGACATATAGACTTGACAACCAAATAACAAGTAATTACTCAAATCATGAACCATGTATAAAAGACACAATCCCTTTCAGTCTCATTTTTAAAAGAAATCTTGAACAATACTGTGCATAGAGGCCAAGCCTCGAAATTTTCTTAAGAATGGAAAAACCTTAAAACTAGCACTTGCTGCATTGAATAAATGTTCAACACTGGAAAACCCCAAAACCCTGCAATAGGGGGGGTGCGAAGTTGTAAACATTATTTTCCATGGCTAAATTGACTATGCCATCAACTGTAAACAGAAGGCTTACCTGGAAGTGATCATGTGTGGTTCGAGATGGCTCATTGCTTCGACCTTAAATGGATTTGCAAGCCCTGTAACATAATAAAAAAAATGTTAAAGCCCTCGGGTCGTGTGAACCTCCCCTTACAGTGAAACAAATATTAAAAATGAGAAGCTATGAAAGAAATAATAGTCAAGACAAAGCTTACCTATACAGGTCGAGCTTGCCAAGGCAGCACACTCTCCTTTCTCAGCAGTCTAGAAGGAAACCATGAAGACTTCTTCGCATGGAAGCTAAACATTGTCATGTTGGGTAAACAATCTGAAGTTAGGTAAATAACCTAAAACCCTCTAGTTGAAAAAACCAATCGAAAGAAAACTGGTATGGAACAGTAAAGCTTCAGGTGACAAAATAATCCACCTGGGTTTAAAGCCGCAAGGTCCCTCTGTAACAAGAGTAGAAGTTACAGTCTCCACAAGCATCAACTGTGAAGTAAATTCCATCTAAAAATATAGAATATTGACAGGGAAGAGGGTAGTATTACCTCTGTTAAACAGCGAAGACGAATGTGGCATGACCATTCCCAAAAGGCAGCGCTTGCATGTAGGGATGGCATACGACAATAGCCACAAGAGAAAAACCTGAGTTGCAGAGCCAAGACCCGAGAACAAGCGGCAGAGTGAATGAACTAGGAGGTGGGGGATGGGGTGGGTGGTTACCCTAACCATCCCTAACCTTCACAAGCATCATCGATCACTAGAGACCGAGATCTACGGTGGGAAGAGATCCAAATGACAACGGAACATTTGGCAACCGGAGGGACCGACACATGGGCATTCAACCTAGTAAACAAGGTGGGAATGTGACAGAATTCATTAACACCAATTCGAAGTGTTGTAAAAATATGAAGTTGTAATATGAATTTGAATTGTATAAAGAAAATCGAATCTGTCAGAGATAGGAATTGAAACACAATCGATATGCATAAATACATATAATCAGTTTTAAAAATCCAAGTCAATCCAATCAAGGGAGTAATGAACACCTATGGAAAGATCAACTCGATCACCGTGCTAATTAAATCTTTATGCTTTCCGAAGTTATAATTTTAAATCATAGACTTTGAATTATTATATGATGAAAACTAGAATTGACTGCATGGATTTGCATTATGTGTACTATAAGATTTAAATCATACTGTATGCATAGTTACATTACAGATATATTCAATGAGTATTCAAAATTGTTGTGTATATCGAATAGTAGTAAGGTTTGAGTGAAAGTAGAGGTAATAAGATTTTTTTTTTTTTTTGTATATGTTTATATTTTTAGTTGTGACAAAAAGAGAGAAGAAAAGGAAAGAAATGGGAAAGTGAGATTAAAAATTTTATGAAAGAATTATTTCTAAATATTTTGAATTGATTTGAAAATAAATGAAATATTATTGGAGAAAAAATCATAATTTTCATTAAAATTGATTTAAAATTTTTCAGAAAATTTGTTATTTTAATCATTTTTAACTTATTTCGTTTGATAATATTAAATTGCAAAATACTATTTTTATGAGTTTTAAAAGTTACCTATATCTTAAAAAGTGGCTCCACATTAATGATGAAGTTAATTACAAACCATCGTAAGTGATTAACTAATAACATTAATAAAACATTTTTCTTTTTACAATAGTGTGGTTTATCAATACCATGCTGAGTATGATATGTGTTAATATGCCATTTTTTCAATTAATTAATTTGAATTAAATCAATTAAATAAATATAACTAATTTAGAAATAAAATCTTAAACTCTCAATTTATGAATAATATTCCAATATTTATTATAGAGATTAAATTTCTATCATCCTTTTAATAATTACCCATAATTAAATTAAAATTAGGAAAAACTTGTATAATTATTAAAAAATTATTATAAATAACAATAATTAATATTTAATTAAAAAAAATAAAAAACAATCAACCTTAACATTAACCTGCATAACTCATGTTCTTTAATGCTATTCACGCTTGTAACACCTCTCACCAAAACAGAATTTGACAACCACCGTAGTGTTCTAATGCTTGCCATCTCTCTAATCTCAACACTGTCTTCCATGACATAATTAAAATGTAAACCCAATACTAAGGCACTTATTACGTCATCTTAATATCTTGCCACTATTATCATACCTACCCGCCTTCGCAACTTTTCTTCGCATTGCACTCTTACTTGTTAACTACTGCTGTTCTGTCCAACAACTTGACGCGAAAACAAAGAGAGAAATGCAATAAGGCTTAACATAAAATATAATATCATACTCTTCATTTTTTTTGTTTTTCTATCCCCCTCACACTCTCTGGCTCCACAAATAGCAGACCACACCCTCTTCATTTTGCTTTCTTTTACATATCTGAATTCTCCCTTCAGTCGTTGGCGCAACTGCTCCACTACTCTCCCCCGCCACTGCAGTTTGGGACAGTAACTTACATCAAGTCTTCTCAATGACATTACATGTTCCACACCTCGCAGCTCTTCTATCTCACCGCATTCTTCAACTCCTAAATAAGTAAGCTTTGTGAGCCGCTCCAATCCTTGTATGCGCTTCAACTTGGGACATGCACTAACCCACAACCACCGCAAATTTTCCAAAACTGGTAACTCTTCTATCTCAGCGAGCTGGTCAAGAACTAGATCTCCAACCCTTGTATGGTCTTGACTTTACTACAACAAGACACGCGCAACGAATACAAAGATGTCAGATGTTCCAGAGATGGCAACTCTTCTATCTCATCACAATTATAAACATTTAGACTTCTAAGCTTTGGGAGGTGTCCCAACGCTTGTATGTTCTTGAGTTTGCTACATCCATGGACCCACAAGCTCTCCAAAGATGTGCACGTTTGAAGACAGGTGAGCTCCTCTACTTTTTCGCAGTTCGAGATGTTGAGATAAGTAAGTTTCTCCTGACCACAAAGCCTTCCAATTTGCCTCAATTGCTTACATCGAGACAAGTGAAGTTGTTGAAGGTTTCGGCAAACTCCTTCAGGAAAGGTTACCTCCCTTATCTGTACTCCATTCAGTTCAAAAACCCGGAGCCTCTCGAAGCCAAACCTACATTTTCCATTGGAGCCGTCCAATTCATTCGACGCTGCTACTGTTTCTGCTGTTTTAAATGGAAGTTCGCCCAATGGACAATCTGTTATCCAAAAATATTCGAGATTGTTCAGCAGGAGAACATCCTGTGGTAACCTTTGCATCCCACAAGATTCCAAGGTCAACCGTGTCAGTTGAGCCAACCGTCCAAAGGTATCGGGCAAGCATTTCAGTCCACCACAATTCCTCACCTCCAACTCCTTCAAGGTATTGAGGGAACCGAGGAAAGGTGGCAGCGCTTCCAACAAACGGTCCCCTAAATGCAGAACCTCCAAGTTGCATAGGTCACCGATACCGCTTGGCAATTCTTTTAACTCGGCATCCAACAAATATAATTCTTGCAAGAACCGTTGATGTGTGACCTGCGGAGGCAATTCTTTCACCTTGGGACAACGTGAAAGATCCAACAATTCCAGCGTGGTAATACTTCCAAGTGTCTCTTTGAAAAAGGTCACATTCCTACATTCCTTCAAAGACACAGTCTCATAATAATCCACAACAATCTTATCAATGTACTTAAGCTGTCCTATGGACTTTGGAAAATCTGAAAAGGGAGAGTAGATGTTTAACTCTCGCAACTGGAGAGGCAGCTGCAATGTTCACATTTCCACTGTAAGAAAGATTTCGAGATGATTCTCATCTACAAACTGAGATTGAAATAAAAGAAGTATAAACACACAAAATTGCGTACCTGAGATTCCTGTTGCCACAAGGTTTTGAATCTGCTTCCTCTCACTTCTAAAACTCTTAAATTTTCCAGGGGAACCCAAGAAGGCAGGGAAGAATAGGGACATTTATACCAGCGGAGCCATATGAGATGTGGTGACCGCACCCTCCCCAATATAGCATCTACAAAACAATCTTCACTTGCAAGAATTTGCAAACCATGATAACGATATGTATTGAACAGTGCCCACTTACAGTTTCCCCACAGCTCCTGAGTACACCTTTTGTACCATGACATTTCTGAATGGACACCGAATCGATAATGGAAATCTTCTACACGATGAACCGTCGAAATCCCGCGAACTTCGGTTGTGACCTATTCATTCATAAAAAAATAAAAGATAGATAGTATCAGGACACAGATCTTTGTGTTGAACAAAACAACTTTAAAATTTTGAACCAAAGAGGAATGTTTGAATCACTTACAGAACAGGACGATCCTTCAAACAACTTATCAATATTATTGTTGGTGGCGTGACAACAAAGGCGATGGGGCATTGATCTTTCTGCGGTATATCTTCCCATATCTCTAACCTGATCATGCATTTTTATTCGATTTCTGCTGTCCAGTTCCAGAAGACACTTGCTCTCCAAATTTGAAACTCCCACCGCTCCCCATATTCTCTTTTTGCTGTATCCATATCTTCCCCTATAGAAAAGCAAGCCATATCTAAGAATATTCGCTGATACTCTTGGTCCAGTGAATTATAACTAATTTTCAGGATTTCCACTATGTCAGCAGGTGGTATCTTGTGAAATTCATTCAATAGTTCTTTCCAATATGTGTCATCTCTTCCACAAAGAAGAGCCCCTGTAACTTTCAATGCCAGCGGCAATCCATCACAGGCCGTTACAAACCCTTCCACCATATCTGTAAATCCCGGTAATGGATGTCGCCGAGAGAAGGCATAGGAGCAGAACAACTCTTGGGAGTGTGCTCTATTCATTCCCGTGAGCTTATAAATTGATGAATCTGCTATTCCTGAGCTTATGAGGACTCCCTTGTCCCGGGAGGTAACTAGTATCAAGCTATTGGAACTAAGAACATCCTTAACTGCTAAGAATGCATCCAATTGATCGGCCTTATCTACATCATCTAAAACAATCATAGCATTGCAGGAAGCGAGATAACGTTTAAGCATCATCACACCATGGTCTAGACTATCAATTTTGATATCTATGTGTGTCAAGTCCTTAATGAGCTTCATTTGCAAATCAATGAGAGACCTTTTAGCTGCAGTTTCTCTCACATCAAATAAAAAAGAGGATCCATTATAATCTGACCATCTACGGTTGAAGATCTGTTTCGCCAGAGTGGTTTTCCCAATACCACCAATACCTACAATTCCGACAACCCTGACTTGTACGTTCTGCTCCTGCCCCTGTTGCGATAGCACTGCACATTCAAAATCATGTAGCTTGTCATCCAAACCAGTTGGATATTTTGCCACTAACAGCGGTGTTTTTGGAACCTTTTTCAATAGGCTTTGCACAACTTTGTCCAGAAGCTCCGCCTCGTTCCTGGATGAAAAAGCAATGAGAAATGCCCAGGTAAGATTATTTGGCGAAGCAGGAACACTAGCATCTTTGAAAAGAAAATGGCGATGGTAAGGGAATACATTATCAAGATAGTTTCCTCTTTCAACTAGATAGGGGCAGTGATCAAGTCTAACAGAAACAGGAAATGCAAAATCAGAGATATTTGGGGAGACTATCTGGTTGGGTTTCTTGACGGAGCCAGCAATGGAAGGAAATGTGGATATGGCCTTGTCATAACTACTGAATCTGTTCTATTACTTCTGGTAGGAAATGTGGATATGGCCTTGTCATAACTACTGAACCTGTTCTATTACTTCTGGTAGGAGGGAGTAATGGGTTCAAACACAAAGGAGAGATTACAGAATTGTGGGGAGTCCTAATAGCAGCCAAGTGGTTCAGGATAGACATAATAGCAGTAAACCTGTTCTATTACTTCTGGTAGGAGGGAGTAATGGGTTCAAACACAAAGGATAGATTACAGAATTGTGGGGAGTCCTAATAGCAGCAAAGTGGCTCAGGATAGACATAATAGCAGTAAACTGGTTCATTATAGACAAAATTCAGATATATGGGGATGCAAAAGAAGTAATTGGATTCAATCCCTATACTTGCAAACTGGATGTGGAGGATCCAGGACTTTTAATCATATCCACTTCCAGCATATATATAGAGCAGGGACAGCTGATCTCCTATCTAGAAAAAGGTATTTCCAAGAAGATAGGTAATTTTTTTTTTCTGAGTCTTAAAGCAAAATATAATAGTAAATACAGGCAACTACTCTTAGGAGTTAAGATAGTTACAAAATATAATAGTAAATACAGGCAACTACTCTTAGGAGATGGTTAAATACAGAACTGAAAATGAAGGACGTAATAAAAATAAGAATTGGTATATTTGACTTGCAAGCTGTTAGATATATTTTGGTGTTATATTTTTTACAATGAGAATTGATTCTGAGTTTTCCCTAAATTACTCTAAAAAATTAGCAATTCACGATATGTCAATTATTATTTTTTTTCTCTTTTTCTGTCCGAAAAAATATGTGTGAAGTACCAAGCAATTCACCAAAACGAAAACGGACGCTAGATAGTAAGAACGTTACCCGTTAAAAGTCTTCAGCTCGAGACCACTTATGTCGGCGACATGAGAGAGAGCATCTCTCCAGCCTTGAATGGTAGCCGAGTCGTGGCGTGGCTGCTCTGTATTAGTTTGAGGGTCGATTATTGTCTTCTGCTGGAGTTTCTTCAGGGCTTCAGCGTATACTCCTTTTTTGTCGTTCCACCTGACCTGGAAGGGCTCTACATTATAAAATATGGGAAGAATAGGCGCCCGGGACTCGACCATGAGGACTAATTCATCAAGGCACCATTTCGATTCCGCATAAGCCGGAGAAAAAATAGCAATTTGTACAGAAGCCACTCGAATAGCGGCTTCGATTTGAGACTGGAATTCGTGTCCGGGCTCCAGTTCAGGCTTGTCAAGAAACACCCACAATCCATGGTCACGAAGGCGCTTGTAGAGATGGGACGCGAAGGTGTTTTTAACATCGGAGCCCCGATGATTGATGAAAATATCATATCGGGGATAAGTAGAGGTGGAGGCAGAAGAGGATGAAGCATCGCCCTTCTGTTGCGGTGCGGTGGGTAGGTTTGCCATTGCAGAAGGTGGTTTGGGATGAATGGATGGAAATCAATATTTATCAGTCTATTGGCCCATAAATGCATCTGGGAAATAGATGCCCATCGTTGGATGGTGTACTTGCTTTAATCCAACGGTGGGCAGTTACTTTCCAGATGCATTTATGGGCCAATAGACTGATAAATATTGGTTTCCGGGTAGGTTTGCCATTGTAGATAATATCTAATATCTAGATATTATATTGATTCCTTATCTATATTTTTTATTTTTGAAATCAATATTTAATGGTGTTTGGAAATGATTAAATTTATTTGATATTACTCATTGAACTTTCTACATATTATACATATCGTTTATAAATAAAATATAATTTTATAATAAAAATAAAAAATTATATATGAAAAATAAAAAGTCATTAATTTATTTTTTTCTCATAAAAAATTAAATAATTTAAAATTTTATGTATTTAAAATAAAAATAGAAAAAAATATTTAAATAAACCTAAGTGTATTTAAAAAAAAAAAAACAAATATACCATCTTATTTTTTATATTATATTTTTATTTATATAGAGATCTTTATTAATATTTTCATTTTTTTTTAAGTGTAGATATTAAATTTATTAGAATCTCAAATTTATTAGAATCATTGAGAGTAAAATAAATAAATAAATAAACACATTATATTAACAAATTAAAATTATCCTATAATTAATTTGATTATTTCATTTTTTTATATTTAATTAAACTACAATATCAAAAATAAATATAAAATTTGAAAATAAATTTGAATAAATTACAATTATGTGAATATTAAAATTAATAAATTGAAACACCATAATAGTAAATCAAAATTATTTTAGTAATATATTTTTATTATTTATTTTAATATTTAATTAATTAAAGTTTCAAAATAAATATAAAACATAAACATATTAAAACTATTTTAATAATATATTTTATAAACATCTTTTTAATTTGATACACAATTTCATAATTGAAAAAAGTATATAGATATTAAAATAAATGAATTAGACCATCAAAACATAAGACTTAACGTTGAGCTTAGTTTTAAGTGATAATTAGTTTGAGTGTAAAGTTTGAACTTACATATTTTAGTTTATATGTAGAATTTTATATTTATAAATTAAAAGTAAAATAATTTATTTATTTATAATTTTAAATGCCGTTAGAAACGAATTATATTAAAAATAATAAAAAATAAATTATAGATACAAATAAATAATATATATTTATATATAAATATATGTGAAGAAATATTTTTGCACAATTGGTTGAGATTAGTTACGGTGTCAAATCTTTGTTATCGGGTTAAATCTCTTCTACGTCCAAATTTCTTCGACTAAGTCAAATCCTGGTCAAATATAGGTGAGCCAGTCAAATCTTTTTCACCGGTCAGATCTCATCTATCCCTAAATCTCTTCCATGTCCAAATCCCAAATCTTATCGACTCGGTCAAGGTTAAATTCGCGTCAAATTTTCTTCACCAAAATCAATTTCTTCAGCTCTCAAATCTTCTCAACAACCTTGAAGTTAAGGACTCAGATCTTTAAGTTTAAATTAATATTCTTGATTTTTCTCTTTAATATAAAAAACATATGAATAAATATTTTTATATAAATAAAAAATATATAGTGTATAGGAAGCATATATGTAAAAACCAATCTTAAAACCATTATAAATACATATTTACTATATAGCATATACGGAATTAGAGTCAATCTAATGGAGAAGATAACACCATTTTATCCCCCATTGCCATATTAATGTGTGTATTAAGAGGATTTGGCACGTCAAATTTAGGGTTTTGAATTGAAAGGCACTTTGTAGATTTCTAGAGTTTGTTCACCTCTCCTTTCGCTTTTGGAGAAAGCGCTGCAGCGATAATTTCCTGACAAATTCCAGGCCTGTGTGCACAAGAAGGAAACCACGTTAAAAACAATTTTGTCTTAAAAATTATTTTACCATCTTTACAAATTCTAGTGGCACAATCCTTTCAAATTAAAATATTTGCGATTTGAGTCTTACCAACGGGCGATCTTTGAGTTTGATTATCATCGACAACTTTCAATGCAGCCTCAGAAGGCAGCGGTTTCGATATCTAATCGATTTTACTACTTGCCATGGTAGAAGTTTTTGTGTTGCTCAAGCTATTAGCGTCAGCAAGCCCCATAATGGCTTTAGCCTACCAAGAAAATGACCAAATTACTCCGTCAGGAATAAAGATAAGTAAAAGAGACTAAAGATTCAAACTATTTTTCCTCGGATCAAAATAATACCTTCTCAGCAGGCACATTGTAAACAATCACAGCCCCGTTATAAAAAATAGTTAGTCGATCTGTGGACTCCTACTCAAGAGCTTTTACCGGGATGGATCCGCTGAAAATAGCGCAAAAATCACAAAGTTAGCCCTGTCCTAACATTTAAGATTTCTCAGTTATCAAGAGTGCGGAAAAAATTCAAATGAAAAATGTCTGGAAATGAACATATCTTGAATCAGGATCAGTTTGGTTGATTGCAACAGACAAGTTTAAAGCCTTTTCTGTAACAGTAGATTTTGGATCGAAACCCGTATTTACGGGAAATAATTTTATAATTTCTGCCTCCGATGTCTTAGAGCGTCCATTAAAGCCGTCCTCCTAAGGATTCACGTTAGCGAAGTCGCTCTTCTTGTCCTCTGAAAGCCCGATCGACGAAAGCACCTTTTGCATCATCTGCGGTTTTATCCGCGACAGATCTTGCATGACTGTTACATTCATCAAAGATACTTACAAAATCAGCCAAAGCATTCGTTTTCTTGCAGGACTATTACATTCATCAAAGATAGATACAAAATCAACAAAAGAATTCCCTTTTCTTGCAGGACTGTTACATTCATCAAAGAACATAGATACAAAATCAGCCAAAGCATTCCTTTTCTTGCAGGACTGTGACATTCGTCAAAGATAGATACAAAATCAGCGAAAGCATTCCTTTTCTTGCATGACTGTTACATTCATCAAAGATAGATACCAAATCAGCCAAAGCATTCCTTTTCTTGCAGGGCTCTGACATTCATCAAAGATAGATACAAAATCAGCCAAATCATTCATTTTCTTGCATGACTGTTACATTCATCAAAACTAGATACAAAATTAGCCAAACAATTCTATGAATAGGAAGACAAATTTGTAGAAAGAAGTCATATTGCACGAGTCGATCTGAAAATATCACGCAGGAAAGATGTGAGGTGTTTGCAAAAGGAAGCATACATCTCGGTTTGGCCTGGTGTTTTCCAGGGACGAATTCCAAACAAGAACTGCCAAGCACGACCATTACGTTTGCTTTGGAGGCCTTCTGAACGGGCAAAAGCTCCAAAGCCACAGCTGCACTTCTCGACATAGCTTGAAAACTTGAAAAAGATCGAGAAAATCTCCACTGTAATCTACCTTATCTAAATTTATGCCACTCTAGGAGATTAATTAAGGTACAGAATAAATGTAAAAAGTTATGTCTACGCGTCCTATAAGTCGATGCGCCTTCCATCAGCCGCTGGCA
The DNA here is from genome assembly GCA_034641835.2 of Pinus albicaulis. Taxonomy (NCBI): domain Eukaryota; kingdom Viridiplantae; phylum Streptophyta; class Pinopsida; order Pinales; family Pinaceae; genus Pinus; species Pinus albicaulis. The sequence goes on from JAXQQM020069078.1 coordinate 63,491, forward strand.
ATGATGGGACCGACAGTTATAAGCCTGCGCCTCGCCGACGTTTCCAGATGGCTATGACAATGCCCACTTCACGTAACTGTTAAATTCCCCATATCTGTTTCGATCGCCACATGTCTACGAGGAGACAAGCACAACTTGTAATCAGCAACGTGCCCATCAACATGGTTATGGGAGATCCCCACATGTCGAAGACAGGCACAGCTTGTAATCAGCAACGTGCCCATCAACGTGGTGGTTATGGGATGGGAGGATTTCTTAATTTGATAGGTGGCAGTCAACAAATGGCACAATAAATTTTTAATCATGTTTTGTAAAAAATTAATTTAAGTATGGTTTAAACACGTGATTTAGATATGCAAGGAAGTTACTTTTTTTAATTTCATCCATTGATTTAGTGGCGACGACCAGAATATACTGGCATCTTTCAATCTTGACCATCAGATCAAAAAGATTAATTAGCCTAGTCACAAAAGAGCCTCCTTCCGATAGGGGGTACGCCTATCGGCGTAACAAGTTTCTTGCTCTGAACATTCCCGGAAGTTTCTTGGTTGAAATATTCCAAATAATCAATCCACCATGCAAGTCCTTGTCTAATCCTACCATTCACTTTTGTCACGGAAATGACAGAAAGTGGATACGTGTTAGAGGTATTATTATAAACAAATTTATTGTTGATTTTCCTTGGTTCATGATGGACCATTGCTACTAGGGTTTGGGCTAGTTTGTATCTTTTGGTTTCTCGGTACATTCTTGATGATCTTATTTACGGAGTAAATTGTAAATTGAATTTTATTTCATCTTTCACCATATAATCAATAATCCAAAAATAAATTGTCAAGCAATCAATAAATTCAATGTTACTTAAAAATGTTATTAATGGATGTTCATTATTACTTATATTGAAACACAATTCACTTAACTTTATTTGATTTCTAAAAAAGTAATTTACTAAATTTTATTTGATTTCTTAATATATAGTTAATAGCACAAAAAGTAATAGTCTAAGGAGTAAGAAATCCAATATCACACATATATGTTTTTATTGGATGTTCATTCTCACATAATTCATTGAATCTTATTTGATTTCTTAATATATAGTTAATAACACAAAAGCACTTGCCATATTGGAGCAAGAAATCCAAAATTACAAAGAAATGTCATTGACGGATGTTCATTTATTTTAATCTTATTTATTGTACTGCTATGACTGGAGGTTTTCTTTTAGGGTTATGGCCACTTGATGTTCATTTTCTTTTTAATCTTATTTATGCTGGGAAAAATACTGAGAGGGGCGGGGGGGGGTGAATCAGTATTTATACTTCACTAAAAACTTTTATTTTTTCTTTACTGAATTCTATACATGACTTTAATGAACCCAAATCGCGTACACATGTAGATATACCAACATAAAATTGCATATACTAAGATAAATTTATTGTTAGATAAACTTTCAGAAACAATCTTTAACTCGGCTTATGAGTTATGCATCAGATAGTTAAGCTGTAAATATGTGCAGTAATAGCATAATAACTCATCACACAAAAGCATCGCACATGAACACCAAGATTTAAGGTGGAAACCTAATTCGGGAGAAAACCACCACTGTTGTCTTCTTTGTATTAAATATTTATTATATGGAAAACTGCTTACAATATTGTACTAATTCAGAACGACGGCAAAACCGCTTTCTTCCCACGCATTATCTTTCGGTCCAAGTCATGCAGCGAAATTTATGCAGGCCGTCAAATCTCGAGCGCCTCATCCAATGGTCGTCGTTCGTCTAAGCTGCGCACGGGTTAAATCATCTCCACCGCACCCCTGGCCCACCGTCTGTCATCCTCCACCGTTGATTCCCACCATGATCAACGGTCCAGATTCGTCCCTCCGCCGTTGACTGTTCCACTATCCCCGGTCCCGCCACATCATCTCCACATGCATCTTCCGTACATACTCCCATTCCATTATGTATAATTGGTTCATTTTCGTGTTTTTTCATGTTTTTCGTTCGTTTTTTCTACTCCGCAGACCGCCACCTCCACCGGAGTGAATTTCCATTGTTCCTCTGCATTTTTTCCGCCATGTCACCGTCTGCACTACCTTTCTCCTCCTCCACATCATCCATTGCCCCCGTCCATGATTTTCTTCGTAGGTTTCGTGTTTTTGCAGGGTTATCAGAGGCGGAAAATCACCATGATGCATATGTACCTCTTCAATGGCGTGTTGCGCAGACAGAGAGCTGATATGGGAGCTGGTACTCCAGCGAAATGTCAAGGAAGGTGGCAGAGCAATTTAAGAAGCAAAGCACCAATGTGAAAACCCCAAAGGTCAATTAGAAGTTTAATGCATGAGAAATTGTACTACCAGGTTTTCTATAGCAGCAGAATGTTTTTCTTCATCAGAGGACAAAGTGCCCATGTAGTTTTTATTATACATCGTGTCCCTGAAGTTTCTTACCCGACAGTAGTCCTACATGATCAGAAGCATTGGTGACTCAAGTAGGGCAGACCTCACTATTTCTTATTTCATTATTTCGCCAATAGTACGCACAGTACTGCAGTCAGAACACTTGAGCCATATTAGAGATAAATGCAGAGATTTAAAACAGGATGGGTTTCAGCCCTCTATTCTTTTCTGTGTTTAATGTCACATTTAGTGTTCACCTACCTCCTCAGTCGATCTTTTATTCACCCTCTGCTATAAAACACAGAAGGAAATTATTGTAATGGTTGTTGATGAGATATCAGAGAAATGAAAGTATTTTCCTCTTGAGACAAGTCCTCTGTGTAATATTGTAAAATAGGCTGAGATTTGATGTATTCAGACTGAATGTTCAAGCTGTGGGCAATGATGTACCTGATTGGTGTTGTTTTTAATATGACAAGCATATTTCTTTGGATCCTGATCTAAAGCAGCTGGTGATGTTTTCCTATCTCTGTGTTTGATTTCATTTCATTCCATTTCTACTGGCTCGCATCAGAAGTTTGGCATAAGATTTACCCTCGATAGGTACCTTATGTTGCTGCTCTCCCAGCCTTTTATGTTTTCTGCTTACATGTGTATCTGAATATTGATTTCAATTGATTTAACCAGTGTAGTGGATGTTATTGCCTGCTCTCTGATGTATGAATTAATGAAATCTATGTTTAGATGTTCTTGTTAGGATTTAGTTGGATGAGTTGAGAACACTGGGAGGTCTAGAACCCTGTCTCTGCCTCACTAGGATCTTTCCATCTCAATTAAGCCTTTCTGAGATCCCTTGTATTGTCTTTGATTTTTTCCAAGCAGGTCTGTAGTTAAATGACCTCTGACCTGATCTATAGACAGAATTGGATTGTTCTCCTCCTTTCATTTTCAGTCCTTAATGTCCCGTTCCAACTATCATCTTTAAGATCCAAATGCTCTAGATGACTAGCCCAACTGAAAGCTTGCACATTGAACACAAGTAAATCCTTTCTTGACTCCATTGCCCAATGGCCTCGATGTTCTCTGAGTTATCTACCTTTGCCTAAATTTCCTCTTTGCTCATCCTTGTCTTATATTGGACCCTTCTTTCCTGATTCCCAACAACCAAACATAAACAATCAAACAAACAACCCTGAGCCTATAACTAGCCTAACATCTTAAACTTTGAGCCTCAAAGACATATATACTTTGACCATCATAGAGAGATCCCTCTCTGGACCTAGGAGGGCTAGATCCTAAGGTCTGAAAGTGGTTCTATGTTGTCTCATATTTTGGTCTTGTCAACCTGGCCAAAACATGGGAACCCCAACATAATGGCGACCATACTGCGGACTCTGAGTACATTTCACCTTAAATATTTTTAAAGACTCAGAGACTTAGAGCTCTGGTTAGGTTGACAGTAAGTCACTCCCTTCTTGAATCGACCTCCATTGTTGAGTGTCCATCATACTCTTAGACAGAGCCTGGAAAGGGCCAGGTAGCCTCCGGATCTCACCCTCTTCGGAGGTGACATATCTGGTAAATGCCCTCCCAGTCAATCTCTGGTGGGAGTTTTTTTTTTTTGAGGAGATTCCTGAAAGGTGATAGTGCCTGAGCACTATGGTGTACAGTGTAACCCCTTAGATATACCCTCCACCTGGCGACTCCATTGTTCCTAAACGAAAAGACTCCACTAGTGATCAGTAGGCCTACTGATTAACTTGGTTTCACATTAGACTCCACTGGGAGACCAGCTTCCGAGACAACATCAAACACAGTAGAAGTGACGAGTAGGGTTAAGCTGCTTGGCTAGGAAACAACATTCTGGCTTTCAGAACCATTCACACAAGAGCTTATCCCAACCCTGATCCACCTGAAATAGTTGACAATCCGGAGAGTATCCTCAAGGGAGCTCCTACACCTAAAAGACCAACTGTTTCCAGTCACCTTCATAGAGCTAATTCTGCACCAGAAGACCTAGCAGCTCTATCACACTTTATCCCTGACCTAGACTCGCCTGATAGGATATCAAGAACTAGGTCATTCAATCACCTAGACTAGCAAGACCTTGAGCCTCACAGTACACCATCTCATAGCAGTCAACACACTAGGGACAGAGGAACCCCTCCATCTACACCACCTGATATCCACTTCATTCAAAACTTGGGGCTCTCCCACCCTAGATCTGCTCGACAAGCTTCTGCTGGTCCTAAGATCCCTGTCACCCATATACCAACTGCTCAAGTTAACCTCGTACCCCATCAGAACATTATCATGGCAGCTTGGTATGCACCCCTGGTTTTATCTCAACCCTTGCTACCCTTACCCAATGATTATCAGTAAAAAATCCCACACTTCACTGCTAAAGAGTCCATCACAGCTCAGCAACATGTAGATAAGATGGAGGATTCTTTCAACTATATGGAAATTGATGATGAAACAATCAAAATGAGAATATTTTCCCAAAGCTTAGGGGGTGATGTAAAGAAATGGTTTAAAAGCTTACCCCCTGGCAGTATCCAAGATCTCCCTGCGTTATATCAGACCTTCATAGACAAATGGGAAACTAGGGCAAACCCTCGCCAACTCTTAGTAGAATACATGAGCCTTAAAAGGAATGTAGGAGAGAGTGTCCATGATTACACAACAAGATTTAAAAACATTTACAATTCTCTCCCTCCACAAGGCATGGCCTTAGCAAAGTACCCCGAAGGATTTGATGCTGACATGGCCTATGAGATTAGAGATAAAGAGTACAACACATTGGAGGACATGCAGAAAGGAGCAGTGAACATAGAGGCAAACCTGATTGAAAAAAGAGCAAGACTGAGATCTAAGAAGAGGGTAACTTATAGGGATGACACTGTAGCTTCCACTTCAGACCCTAATTATGATAGATTATCTAAAAATGTGGATAAGCTGTAGCAAATGATGGAGAAAATGGTTGTCACGGTCAGTAACCAGAATAGAAACCAAAACCAAAACCAAAACTTTAGAAGGAACAACAATGCTCCCAACAGACAGAAAGAATCAGATCAGCAAGTTATTTCCCCATTCCAAAACATTCTTGATGAAGATGAGGGAATCATAGAGGAGTCTGAAGGGAATACAATAAACATGTTTGGAACAGAAGACTCAGTCCTTAACTGTGATTCAGGGGAAGATCAGCCCTCACCTTCATACTGGGATGGGGAATGGTTAGAAACTGAGGATTACAGATTAGGATTTGAAAATGCCATGATGCAGATCAGAGAACAATATGAGCTTAGGAGCAGAAAGAACCAAGAAAATTCCAAAACTGAGACTCCTGAGGTTACCATCAAGAAAAGACCTGATAAAACTTCTAAAGCATCTGCTGTAAATAGCAAATCAGTAGCTGAAAGTTCTGGGAAGAACAAAGAAAAAGACAACCAGAAGGACGAAAAACAAGGTGAGCCCGCTAGCAGTACTAGCACTTCAGTTAGTACTCCTGATACAATTGTTCCTAACCCTGTACAAAATGAGAGATTACAAACTGATTCGGTCACCAAGGTGGCTAATAAAACAGAGTTAAGCACTCCAAAGAGTCAGTCCACTTTCAATTTGGAAAGTGAGAATGCAAAAATCAAAATCTCTGTACCATTATCTGAGCTGGCCGCTCAGGATGTATATAAAGGCCAAATTTTGAAACCATTGAATCTAGGGGAAAAAAATGATACAGTGAATCTGAGTGATGACCAACCTGCTCTTCTGTTTGGTCCAAAGATTGAGGGAAAGTTTCGGGAAGGGTTAGTTCCTCCTTTTTATATCAGTCTCAACATCCATGATAAAATACTCCACAATGCCATGCATGATTCTGGAGCATCACACAATTTAATGCCTAAGGTGGTGATGGAAAATCTAGGCCTAGAGATAACACGACCTTACAAAGATCTATATTCATTCGACTCTAACAGAGTAAAATGCCTAGGCCTAATCAAAGACTTATGTGTGAGCTTGACCTAGATCCCAGCTAAATGTATGGTCATGGATGTTGTGGTGGCTAATGTGCCACCCAAGTATGGCATGCTATTGTCAAGATCATGGGGAGCCAAACTGCAAGGAACGATGCAGATGGAGGGATCATATGCCATTATCCCTATCTTTGGCCAACTTAGAAGACTGTATAGAGAGTCCCAGATGAAATTCCTAGTCAGTAGCCCCGAGAAGCCTGAAAATTCACCGTTATATTCTATCCACAAAGACCTGGATTATTTCATTCTTTATGATGACAAATCCTTAGGAGAGCCAGAGTCTGAATGCAGAAATACAAGCAAGGACGCAGAGCCCACGGACTTTAGCATAATGTCCACCCTAGAAGAATACGATGAAGAAAACCATGGGCAGGATAATGAACACGAAACTCAGAATGAACCAGAAACACAATGCAATCAGCCTGTTAGTCACACCCCTCAAACTAATACACCACGTGAAGAACAAGACAACCCACAACCTAGTACAGACCTCCCAACGCAACATAATGGCGAACTCCTGTGGGAAATGAATTTTGATGGGTCCTGTACTAGAAAAAATGTTGGAGCAGGGGTATGGCTACGTAACACAGAAAGTGGCCACGTTGAGAGCCATGCTGTGAATCTGCATTTTAAATGCACAAATAATATTGCAGAGTACGAGGCTCTCATTCTTGGTTTAAATCTGTTGAAAAAACTAGGAGCCCGTAGGGTAGCTGTGCTAGGAGATTCTGAGTTAGTTGTCAAACAAGTGAATGGTGAATACGCAGCAAAACACCCTCGATTAAGAGCATATAGGAATGACGCTGTGGATATACTGAAAAATTTAGTGGAATACGAATTGGTGTTTGTTCCCAGGAGTCAAAATGTCATTTCAAATGGATTAGCTTGTCTAGCTAGTTCATATCTTAAGACTCCAGCTGACCAACAAATCATCATTCAGACCAAATTCCGACCTGCAGTGCCAGACAACGAAAAATATTGGCAGGTTTTGGAAGGAGACAAACAAATTGAAGATTTCCTGATGGGCAGAAATGAGTTTGAATTTTCTGATTCAGACTCAAAATATGATGACAGCTGCCCAAGTGAGGATCCCCTAGATGAACAAAAAACATCCTGTAACATAGAAATAAACGCCCTTTCTGAAGAAACTGGAAATCCAACCGAAAAATGTGCAAACACAGATAGCGGAGAGATAGAGGTGTTGCAGGCCAAAGACAAGAATATACCCAGAGGCCTAGCACCCTTAGAAGACCTTTTTGACTTTGATGATGTAGCAAAAAATCCCACTTTGGAACATGTAGATTCAGACATAGAAGAATGCAACATAGGCACTGAAGATAAACCCAAAATGATCAAACTGGCTAAGTCTATACCTGTAAACATGAAGAAGAGATACGTGGACCTTTTCAAGGAATTCATTGATGTGTTTGCATGGAGTTATGAAGACTTAAAGGCCTATGACACCAACATCATACAACACAAGATACCCCTGAAGGAAAATCAGAAGCCTTTCAGACAAAAACTCCGTAGGATCAATTCAAAACAATTGCCTGCAGTAGAGAAAGAGATCAAAAAGATGTATGATGCAGGAATAATAGTCCCTGTAAGATTTTCTGAGTGGGTGTCAAACTTAGTGGCTGTGAGAAAGAAAACAGGGGAGATCAGACTATGTATAGACTTCAGAAACCTCAACAGAGCCTCCCTGAAAGACAACTACCCTTTGCCTAGAATGGAGCATATCCTACAAAAGGTAGTAGGCTCTAAGAGAATCTCCCTGCTTGATGGTTTTTCAGGATACAATCAAGTTCTTGTACTCCCAGAAGATCAACTCAAAACAGCTTTTACCACTCCATGGGGCACCTTCATGTATGTGAAAATGCCTTTTGGACTGATGAATGCTGGAGCCACCTTCCAGAGAGCGATGGATATAGCTTTCTCAGATGAGATAGGACACTTCATTGTTATCTACTTGGATGACTTGACTGTCTATTCTAAAACCGAGGAAGAACACCTGAAACATCTGAGGAAAGTGTTTGAAAAATGTAGAAGGTATGTCCTGTCACTGAATCCTAAGAAAACTGTGTTTGGGCTGCAGGAAGGTAAACTTCTTGGTCACATTATATCTGAGGAAGGGATTAGGATAGACCCACAAAGAGTTGAGGGGATACATCAAATCACACACCCGAGAAACATCAAAGAATTACAGTCCTTCATTGGGAAGATCAATTTCCTTAGGAGATTCATTCCCAACCTAGCTGAGCACGTTAGGAAAATGACTAACATGCTAAAGGAAGGTGCAGGAATTAAGTGGACTATTGAGGCCAAGAAATCTTTTGAGTCGGTAAAACTGGCGCTCACTCAAGCCCCTATCCTGATCGGCCGAGATTTCTTAAAATATTTTCTAATCTTTTCATTTGCCTTTGAACACACAATAGCCGCTGTCTTACTACAGAAAAACACAGAAGGTAATGAACAACCAATTTCCTTTTTCAGTAAGGCCTTAAGGGATGCACCCTTGAAGTACAACATTATGGAAAAACAGGCCTATGCCTTGGTCAAGGCCTTAAAAGACTTTAGGGTGTACATTCTGCATTCTCACACCATAACCTATGTCCCAAATATAGTGGTCAAAGATATCTTGTCCCAAGACCCTGATGGGAAAAGGGGAAAATGGATCGCTACAATCTTAGAGTATGACCTTGAGATAAAGCCCACTAAACTGATCAAAGGTCAAGGCCTGGTCCAACTAATGGCTGAATCCAATCTGCAAGCCCTTGACATTAACATGGTAAATGCCTTAGATGAGTAGGAAGGATCACCCCTCCCAACTGTTGAGGATAATTTTCAGAACTCTCCTTGGTATTCTGATATCCTTTATGTGCTCACCAATCTCAATGCCCCTCCAGAACTGTCCAAAACTAAGGCCAGATTCATAAAGCTGAAAACCAGAAAATATTGCATTTTGAATGAAAACCTATATGGGAAAAATCCAAATGGCCTATTACTGAAATGCTTGCCTGAACCTGAAGCCGAAAGAATCAAACAAGAATTCCATGCCAGGGAGTGTGGAGGCCACCTGAGTTGGAAAGCCACTGCAAACAAGATACTCAGGGCTGGCTATTATTGGCCCACACTTTTCAATGATGTCCATAAAATGGTAACTGCCTGTCATAAATGCCAAATCTTTGAGGGCAGAAAAAAGCTCCTTCCCCTCCCTTTACAACCTATCACCGTAGAAGGTCCCTTCATGCAATTGGGCCTAGACTTTATAGGAGAAATTCATCCTGCTTCCTCCGGACAACACAAATGGATCCTAACTGCTACCGATTACTTCACTAAATGGATAGAAGCCATACCCACTAGTAATTCCACTGATTCTGTCATCATTAGGTTCCTAGTAGACTTCATCCTATCTCGGTTTGGCTGTCCAAGGAAAATAATCACTGACAATGTTGCTGCTTTCGGATCCAAGAGAATGGTTGATTTCTGTCACAGGTACGGAATAGCACTTGTTCATTCACCTGCCTATTACCCCCAGGGTAATGGCTTAGCGGAATCATCAAATAAAAGCCTGGTTACAATCATCAAGAAGCTGTTAGAAGAGAACAGAAAGTCATGGCACAAAAAATTGGTGCATGCTTTGTGGGCGGACAGGCTCACAACAAAGAAATCCATTGGCCTGTCACCATTCCATCTTGTCTATGGAACCGAAGCAGTTTTTCCTACCAGCCTAGGAGTGCCAGTGATTAAGCTTGTCCAAGAGATTCAGACAGAGGAAAACAGTATGGTGAGAAGAATTAACGAAACTATCCATCTTCAGCAGACAAGGGAGCAGGTTTATAGCAGAGCTGTCAGAGTTCAAGAAAGCATAAAGCGACAGTTCGACAAAAGAGTTAAAGCTTCATATTTCAAAGTTGGGGACAAGGTTCTGAAATTGGATTCAAGGAGAGAGGACAAAGGTAAACATGGCAAGTTTGACAGCTTATGGCAGGGTCCATACATTATCCAAGCTACTGTGGGCCCAAATGCATTTTTTCTACAAGAACTTGATGGTACAGAGCTGTTTGGGGGTCCTGTCAATGGCAAGATGCTCAAGCATTACTTCTGCTAATTTTAGTTTCCAGTTTCCATTTCATTGTACATACCATTACATCATTTTCATTCTAAAAAAAAAAAAAAAACTCTGAGCCAAAAGGAGCAGAATAGATGGTCCTAATATGCTCAAAATCTGGACCAGCAGTGAAAAGAAGAATCAGCTCTAACATGCCCAAAACCAGAGCTGAAAGGAAGAAAAAGAAGTGACTCTAATATGCTCAAAACCTGAGTCACAGAAAAGAAGGATATTTCAAATTGCAGATTTCCAGCCTTCACAGTTTTGTCTCCAAGTTTTCAACAATTTACTGTCCAAGATCAAAAGTTTTTATGCCTTGGATCCACAGCAAGTCAGACAGTTTAATCCTGGCTTGACTGTTTTTCAATTTCCTGTCTTAGAATGTAGGAGAAGAAACCTGTTGGACAGCTTAATCCCAACAGGTAGTATATTAGGTAGAGAAACAAATGAGACCAACAGTCCAATCTGGTCTCATGGAGCAATAAGGGTAGCAGTAGAATAGGCTTCTTTTCTGTTTGAAAAATAAAATGATGTAAAGGGTCTGCTAGCTCAAATGAAACCAAAGGGAAATGTTAGGACTGTAGTTTGGGTAAGTAGATTGGTTGGGAAAATATTTCTGCTGATTTGTGTATCTAACATATTGTGGCAGCTGAAAATCAAAGAAGAAAGATGGCTTATGTCAGCAGGCATCTGGCCTACTCCAAAGATTATTTCTGGTTTCTTGACTCCTTCAAGAAGAAGCCATCCCCATGTGGAGCCACTGTTAGCCCCCCTATGAAATCCTTGACAAGCAAGCTGGGGGCTGGTCTGTTTTGGAGCCTTCAAGGGATGCCTTTTCCCTGAAAACCCATCATCCTTGAAGTCTCTTAGTGCTTTGCCTAATATATTTTCTCTCTGCTGGTTCATCCCTCAAAAGACCTACTATTACCCCCTGTCCCCTGCCAATTCCAAATTTTTCCCCTTTCACTCCCCTTTGTCATAGTACCTTTGTTTCCCCTCTATTTCCCCTATTAACCCTCTACACCCCTCCAAAATTCCCCTTAAATCCCACCATTATCCTTGGTTTCCTCATTTTTCCCCTCTATTCCACTATCGTTACCCTTATAGGGCTTCAAAATGTGCTAAAATGGCTTGAAAACCCACTCTGAACCTTATATCAAGCCTAGCCCCTCTTCTGATAGCCGCGCGCCTTTTTCTCCATGTGATCTCGTGCTGAAACCTCCCGCGAAGTCCAAAGGCGCTTACCTTTGTTGTTCATCGGGTGCGATGGTAGCCGTTGATTTTGGTTGATCAAACGGCGAACGTTAGCCCCGATGCCCCCTGTGTTACCCCGTTCATTTCACACCCCGCGCCATCGCCATCCGTTTAAAACGATAATCCAACGGCCTAGAATGTACCCGCTTCCGTGGGTCCCGCCGCGCAATAGCGCGAAACCGCCTGGTTTATTTCACACCGCTTAGGCGTGGTAGGTGGTTCTCCCCGACCACCCAGCGATTCCATTCAGCGCTCGCCACCTGTCCCCTGTATGACGGCAAAACCGCTTTCTTCCCGCGCATTATCTTTCGGTCCAAGTCACGTAGTGAAATTTATGCAGGCCGTCAGATCTCGAGCGCCTCATCCAACGATCGTCGTTCGTCTAAGTTGCGCACGGGTTAAACCATCTCCGCCGCACCCCTGGCCCACCGTCTGTCGTCCTCCACTGTTGATCCCCACTGTGATCAACAGTCTAGATTCGTCCCTCCGCCGTTGACTGTTCCACTGTCCCCGGTCCCGCCACATCATCTCCACGTGCATCTTCTGTACATACTCCCATTCCATTACGTATAATTGGTTCATTTTCGTGTTTTTTCATGTTTTTCGTTCGTTTTTCCACTCTGCAGACCGCCACCTCCACCAGAGTGAATTTCCATTGTTCCTCTGCATTTTTTCTGCCATGTCACTGTCTGCACTACCTTTCTCCTCCTCCACATCATCCATTGCCCCCGTCCATGATTTTCTTCACAGGTTTCGTGTTTTTGCAGGGTTATCAGAGGCAGAAAACCGCCATGATGCATATGTACCTCTTCAATGGCGTGTTGCGCAGACAGAGAGCTGATATGGGAGCTGGTACTCCAGCGAAATGTCAAGGAAGGTGGCAGAGCAATTTAAGAAGAAAAGCACCAATGTGAAAACCCCAAAGGTCAATCAGAAGTTTAATGCACGAGAAATCGTACTACCAAGTTTTCTATAGCAATAGAATGTTTTTCTTCATTAGAGGACAAAGTGCCCATGCAGTTTTTATTATACATCGTGTCCCTGAAGTTTCTTACCCGACAGTAGTCCTACATGATCAGAAGCATTAGTGACTCAAGTAGGGCAGACCTCACTGTTTCTTATTTCATTATTTCGCCAATAGTACGCACAGTACTGCAGTCAGAACACTTGAGCCATATTAGAGATAAATGCAGAGATTTAAAACAAGATGGGTTTCGGCCCTCTATTCTTTTCTGTGTTTAATGTTACATTTAGTGTTCACCTACCTCCTCAATCGATCTTCTGTTCACCCTCTACTATAAAACACAGAAGGAAATTGTTGTAATGGTTGTTGATGAGATATCAAAGAAATGCAAGTATTTTCCTCTTGAGACAAGTTCTCAGTGTAATATTGTAAAATAGGCTGAGATTTGATGTATTCGGACTGAATGTTCAAGCTGTGGGCAATGATGTACCTGATTGGTGTTGTTTTTAATATGACAAGCATATTTCTTTGGATCCTGATCTAAAGTAGCTGGTGATGTTTTCTTATCTCTGTGTTTGATTCCTTTTCATTCCATTTCTACAGGCTCGCATCAGAAGTTTGGCATAAGATTTACCCTTGATAGGTACCTTATGTTGCTGCTCTCCCAGCCTTTTATGTTTTCTGCTTACATGTGTATCTGAATATTGATTTCAATTGGTTTAACCAGTGTAGTGGATGTTATTGCCTACTCTCTGATGTATGAATTAATGAAATCTATGTTTAGATGTTCTTGTTAAGATTTAGTTGGATGAGTTGAGAACACCGGGAGGTCTAGAACCCCGTCTTTGCCTCACTAGGATCTTTCCATCTCAAGTAAGCCTTTCTAAGATCCCTTGTCCTACCTCTAATTTTGTCCGAGCAGGTCTGGAGTTAAAAGACCTCTGGCCTGATCTATAGACAGAATTGGATGGTTCTCCTCCTTTCATTTTCAGTCCTTAATGTTCCATTCCGATATCATCTTTAAGATCCAAATGCTCTGGATGACTAGCCCAACTGAAAGCTTGCACATTGAACACAATTAAACCCTTTCTTGACTCCATTTCCCAATGGCCTTGATGTTCTCTGAGTTGTCTATCTTTGCCTAGTTTCCTCTTTGCTCATCCTTGTCTTATATTGGACCCTTCTTCCTGATTCCCAACAACCAAACCTAAACAATCAAACAAACAACCTTGAGTCTATAACTAGCCTAAAATCATAACTTAGAGCTTCAAAGACATACACTTTTACTCATATAGAGAGATCCCTCTCTGGACCCAGGAGGGCTAGATCCTAAGGTCTGAAAGTGGTTCTATGTTGTCTCATATTTTGGTCTTGTCAACTTGGCCAAAACATGGGAACCCTAACA
>JAXQQM020060360.1:0-44380 GCA_034641835.2 Pinus albicaulis
CCTCTTTGTTGGAAATGTTGTCATTAATGGCAAAGGATATGGCAAAAGGAGGAACACGGAAACGATGAGAGCAAAGAGAGCAGCATAGAAGTAGAGACATAGCAAAAGAGGCGACAAGATGTAGATAGGCTCAAGCAGCAGAGACAAGGCCATTTAAAGAAGCCGCGAGCGAGAAAGAGCGGACAGAGCGAGAGCGAGGAGAGAGCATAAGACGAGTAGGCGGGGCGGCGAGAGAGGGAGCGGGCGGCATAGAAGGAACAAGGCGGCGGGGAGTCGGATGAAGTGCGTACGATGTGGGGGCCCAGGTAGAGGGCCATTTAATAACGGGCGAAGAGCGGAAGCGGCGGCCAGACGTTATCAAAGCAGTGAAATGTTTACAGAGGATTGGGAATAAACCTGTGTGTTAGTGGAAATGTGCGTTATAATAAGCGGAAGTGCCGTGTTGAGGCATATAACGAAAACAAGACGGGTTTATATATAACATAGTTTGAACCGAGATTATATACAATGAAAACGTGACTATATTTATGAAATAGAACGGAATTGTGAGCAGAAGCGGAACCACGAGCGGAGTGAACAGTAAAGGCGAGTTTCCAGTTTTCATCGCACCACCTTCGTCGGGCAAGCGGTATTCATGACTTCGGAGCGACTCCATACGCTGTCTAACACGTGGCCTCAAGTGATTTCAGAAAACCACTCTCATCACGCATTATTGTTCGTGCATTTAAGGCAAGCGATATCTGTCGGATCAGCTGAAGCAGTGCGACGGGCTTATAACCGTTGGATCGTGATGAAAGTTACATAGAGGTATGTTAAATGCTGGGGCCCGAACAATATAAAGGTTAGTGTTGGGACTTAATCTACACCAAGGTTTATTTATAGGATTTAACATTTGAGTTAGGAAGGATGTATATATATATATATGTGTGTGGATACATTACACCTAATGAAAAGGTCGAGGTTATTATCACCGGAAGTCGGGTTTAATCAAAGTCGAAGTTTATATTCCAAGGCATGGATCATTATAATAAATCAAATGGGAAGAAGAGGTTATTAACCTTTGTGGGACCCCCCTATATATTATTCCGAGAATCATTACCCAAGCCAGAAGATATATATAAAACTTATGCCGAGAAACATTACCCCAGCTGGAGGATACATTAAAGCGGAAGCAGACGCCTATATACATGCGGCGCCTTATTCATGTTGCGCCTTATATGCAAAGGTCCAAACCATATGGAGCGCTTTATGGACAAGGGACCAAAGGTATAATACAAGGCATATGTATCATATTATTGAGCTCGAGATCAAAAGAACCAAAGGTAACAAAGCCTTATATGGTGGGACCCTTTCCCAATCGCATCGGAAAATTGACAGCGGAACAGGTTAACAACAGGTTGCAATTGCGATTAAGTTCCGGACCCGATGGGTTTATAAACCACGATTGATATATGTTTGAGTTCCGGCAAACAATGTTACTTCGCATCGGAGAAAAGTGTGGCAGCGAAGCGTGACAATAGAAGTTGCGATTGCGATTGAAGTTCCGGACCCGATATGGTTTAAACAACGATTCATATATATTTGAGTTCCGGAGATTTGATAGCTAGTGGGACCCTCACCCAATCGCATCAGAGCATCGGAGCATAAGAATATCGGAACATGCAAATGCAAATTGCGATTGCGATTGAGTTCCGGACCCAATGGGTGTATAAACTGTGATTTTATAGGTTTGAGTTCCGGTCTAATTGCATCGGCACATTTAAATGAACAGTCGTCAATCGCATCAGAGTAAAAGCAAGACATCGAAACATACTACTGAGAGTTGTGATTGCGATTAATCGCATCGAAACTATTACAATCGGAAGTATTCTTAAAGTGATTCATCGCATCACATCGAATTGGAGGCAGCTCAGCATCGGCGGATAGACAAAGATCGGCAAGATGGCCCGAAAGGTTGTTTCCTATGTTAAATGGGTCTATTATTATATCGTCGAGAGTTATTTGAAGGTTTTATAGAAAAGCAAGATTTTTATTGTTGGTTTGTTATATGTTATATAGACCAACATATATTATGTAGAGTTATGATATGGCCTGCTATTCTATGGTATCCTCAACCTTTATTTGAAGGGAAAAGAAGCTTCCGAGGTAAGTTATTGTATTGAATTTCAAACCAAGGGTGGAATATTAACATGGGTAAGATATGTAATGGATGGTGGCCGACAATAGAATGCGTTGCACTCATTTTATGAATGATAAGAAGCCATTCCATAAAGTGGGCCCTATGTAATGCAGCTTATTATGAAGGTCGAATGTTGATTAGAGTTTGCTTTAAATTATATATGCAGATCTACCATATATATTTTGGGTTTATAACCATGGAAATATTAAAGCCTCCGCATTCAGTTATTTAAACTGCCAGTAAAGGAAACCAAAGCGTTGGAATTTGCCCATATTTAAAGTCAGCAGTTATATATATTGTAAAGTCGCTATATGTATATAGCAGACGCATAACCATGGTGAACAGAAATATGCACAGGAATGAACTTGACAGGTGTACATACACAGGTGCACAAATTAGCAGTAAATAGAGCATGCAGAACAGTTTCTTAACAGCATCAGAAAAAGACAAAACCAGCAAAGCCAAAGCCTAGAAAATGGGTTGAGTGAAATTGTTTTTATGTAACCGAAAAGATGAAATGTAAATGTTTTAATTGATTTATATTGTTGTGATGCATTGGCAAGTCTCCGAAAGAGAAAAAATATCCCACTATAATGATAAATTGGTACCTACAGTTATATTTTATGAATGAGTGGATAAAAGAGATGAGAAGGCAGAAGGCAAAGAGACATGGCTGTCCATTTCAAATTCCCAGTAGAATACAAATAGCCATGAAGCTAGTTTGTATAAAATAAGATAATATCCAAGGGGATAATGTTACGAAAATAGAATGAGAGAAGGAGAGAGTGTGCGGCGGTGAAGAGAGTTGAAGAAAATAAGAAAGCTGCAAGAGGTCAGAGAGTGTGAATATAGAGAATGCTGAGTATGAAGAATTGAGGAGAAAAGAAGAGAAGAAGGAAGGGCTGAGAAGATATGATGCAGGTTTGATATAAGAGTTGATGAACAGTAGAAGAGAAAGTACAGAACAGAGCTGATATCCAAGGTAAATCAGCAAGTGTTTTTTCTTTTGAAAGAATAAGGAAGTTGGATCTTCCCTATCAAGTTGTAGCTTGATAGATGTTAGTTGTAGCTGACTGAGGTAGGAGCCTCCTGTAGGTTGGTGCCTGCAGAAAATAGATGGGAGTTGGTGCTTCCACATCAGAGATTTAGCAGCTTGATAAAATTTCGATTGTAGTCGGGCGAGGTTGGAGCCTCATGGAGTTGGGTACAGAAGAAAATTGATGGGAGTTGGAGCTTCCTTGCAAGTTGTAGCTTTCAGAATTGAGGTTGGAGCCTCCTGTAGGTTGGTGCCTACAGAAAATCAGTGGTGAGAGGGAGTTGGAGCTTGTCTTTGCATCACAACAATAATAAGATGTGTTTTTCTCCCTTTATGGGTTTCCATTTATATCTGGTGTCTTTGTGCATGATGTTTATGTGTTGATCCGGTTTATATCATCTGCTTAATACTTGCTGCTCTCATATTAAGTCTACTGTTACATTATATTAATGCTTGCTGCTCACATTCTAAGATTACTCACATGTTAAGTTGAATATGAAATGAAGGTGTAAACAAGTGTTAATGAAAAAGTTTTAAAAAGTCCATGAATGTGTTAAACTGATTCACCCCCCCCCCTCCCCTCTCAGTTTAACTAAGGGTTCAACAATTGGTATCAGAGCCAGTTCCTTTGGTGCAAGTTTAATAGCTTGAAGGAGATCTGGTTGAGTCATGGACTATCAAAATTTACCTGTGTTAAATACAACAAACTTTCCTGAATGGAGAGATAAAGTTAAAACAGGATTATTGGCCTATGAACCTGAAGTATGGAAGCTTGTGTGTGATGGTTACTACACATACTCCCCCACGGTGAAAGAACAACAGAGGAATGCCAAGGCAAAATGTGTGATATATGACAGTCTTCATAACAAGGACTTTGAGTTGATAATGGATCTAGACTCTGCAAAATAAATTTGGGATAGATTGAATTTCATGCATGGAGTAGAAACTGAGGATTGCATTGTCAAGAAGGAGAAGAAAATTAAGAAGAAGAAAAATTCATTTGAAAAAAAAAAATTTCAAACACATGAGGTACCTGCTAGTGTGAATGGTAGTAAGAACCATGAAGAAATTGCAGCTAAAGAAAAAGCCAAACTTGACATAGCTTTGACTGAAATAGAAAGATTGAAGAATGAAAACAAAGAATTTAAGACATTGGTGCAAATTTGTGATGAGAAAGAGTATGAAGATAAGAAAGAGATTTTTGGCCTGAAGACTCAACTTGAAGAAGCACGGAAAGTAGAAGATACTCTGCCATGAGAGAGAAAAATCTGGAATGTGAAAAATTGGAAGAATAAATAGTGAGCCTGAGAAAGAAATTAGAAAAGGCCCAAAGAGACTTATTAATGAATACTCCTTAGATGAAAAGCTCTGGACAGTTGGACCAGATTCTAAAGGCTCAAATATGTCCTCTCATAAAGTTTGGGATAGGATATGAAGGAGAAACGAGTAAGCCCAAGGTGGAAGATAACAAGAAAATCATCTTTGTAAAATATGTAAAGGAAAATGAAGCAGCTCAGAAGATTCCCACAGAAGAAGAAGCCAGCAAGAACAAGATTTGTAAATAAACAAATAGAATCAAGAAGCAACATGAAAGAACAGAGAATGAGAGGATGAAACAATCAATTGCTAAAGGGTCATATGCTCCTAAGGATGAATTGAAAAAATCTGGAAGATGTCAAAGGAGGTTCCTCCCTCCTATGAAAAATAACACATGTTTCTCTTGTCATAAACCAGGACATAATGCAGCATATTTTAAGACAAAGCTAATTCAGTCCAACCAACAAAGGATGCAGCAAAAGAGAATAACCCCTCAAGCAAGCAAACGAAAAAGGCAATCTTTCACCAGGTGCACAAATCATTTCCATGGCTACTGTTATGCATGCAATAATTTTGGACATAAAATTGTTGATTGTAAAATGTATTCAAGAAGGGGAACAAATTATTATACATCAGCTCAAATGTACTTTGAAAAAATAATATGTTATGTATGCCTCAAGCTTGGCCACAAAGAAAAGGACTGTAAACTGCCATATATACTAAAGAACTCTAGATAGATGATGGAAACAAAGAAAATCAAACAAAACTATGAATTTAAAAAAAGTGCAAACATTATGAAAAACCCCAATAGAGTATGGAAGGAAAAGAGAAAAGGGGGGCCTATCCTCTCAATAACATAATGAATCTAGCATAGTCTCAGAGGGAGATTCTCTAGGAAGCAAAGCAAAAATCCATCTAGTGAAAAATATGAAGCAACATCCTAGGGGGAGAGAAGTTCATATATAGACCCCATGAAAGTAGTCTAAGAAGAGCACCTTAGAATGAGAATTCCCATAAGATCAGGAAGGGAAAATAAAAATTCCTCTAACAAAGAAATATAGAGGAAGAAGATTATTTCGTTGACAGATTGGTGAAAGAAGAGAAGGCAGCAAGAAAACATGGTAGTAAAGAGAACATCAGCCATGAACCTATAGAACTAACAGTGAATCACATTAAGAAGGATGAGTAAGAGGAGCGCCTATCATCATTGTGTAATTACATCATTCATCTATGAAAAGTCCCCTTGGAGGAGTGCAGTTAAGCAAGTGATAAATCTCTGAGAGATCTTCCCATGAAGATTCCAAGTAAACAAATTGAATATGCCTTCCCAAGGATCTTTATATTAGAACAGTTGAATTGATTATAAAGCAACAATGATTCTGGAACAGTTCTAGAAAGGTAATATCATTTGGTACTTGGTGCAAGCAGCATGCCTATCAACTGAATATCAGGTGTTATCAGTGGAGCAGCAATATGGTACAGGTCCTCAGGATCAACGTATTATGGAAAAAGAACCTCAAGGTAATATTCCCAGTATTATCTTCATTCAGCATGAAAATGTCAGTAGCAGAGCAAAAATAACATTATCTTGCTTACACTTGAAGTAGTATATTGAGCACTGAAGCAATATCTTTTTCTATATATAATTTCATGCCTTCCTGAAGTTGGTACATGTATATATTCAAGGCCTCTTTCTTAAGACCAGTTACAAAACTATGTGAATTCTATTTGCTAAGTTTTTCAATTAAACATCTTGAATATGCTTTTTTGGAAGTTCATTCTGATAGAACAGTCATAGTATCTGAAGAATAAATGACTAGCTGTGATTACCTTCTGAAGCTCAAAAGTTTTTTTAAATCATCTAAATCCTACTTTAGCACAAAGGATTTGTTGGTAATCCACCTTTAAAGAGAGATTGGTTATTGACATACATACCCCATTATGTCATAAATAAAACTGCATGGTTGATAACTGAAACTAACCAATACATTGAAGGGTTTATTTTGAAAATACAGTGTGCAAGCAGTAAAAGTGATTTGGCCTCTCATATTAAAAGATATTGCGTAATCTCACAATAAGTTGTAAACTCTGGCTTGATTCATTTTTCACATCAACAAAAAGAACCTCTCAGTCTTTAAAAGTAATATCCTTGTCATCATCCTAGCTCATATCATCACCAACAGGCAGGAAAGGTGTGCCACAGCAATAAAATATATATTGGCATCATTATCATAATTGAACAGGTGTGGTACTGCAGATGAGTATTGCAGGAAAAGACATATTCCATCTACAATCTTCCTCAACAGAAATTTATTAGCTCACTACATCAGACAGAGACAGAAGTGAAAGGATTCAATGCTTTGGATTGTATCAATTTACAGTGTATATTCAAGTCCAATAATCCTTAAATTGTTCTCTCAATAAGTCTTGTACACCAGCCTGGAGCAGCAGGGTACAAATTCAGAAGAAGGTGGTCTAAACACAAATCAGAGAGAGGCAATGCAAAGACAGAATCAATACTGAGAAATGTGCAACCCTTTGCCATTGATGTCAAAGGGGGAGGAAAAGCAGGTAATAGAAGAAAGGGTCTTCTAAAAGAAGCTAGATAGAGGAAGACTTGGAGGAAGCATTGGATTATTGGTGGATGTGTTGCCATCAATGCCAAAGGGGGAGACTGTTGGAAATGTTGTCATTGATGGCAAAGGAGATGGCAAAGGAGGAACACCTGAAACAGCAACAAGGCAAAGAGAGCAGCATAGAAGCAGAGACATAGCAAAAGAGGTGTCAAGATGTAGAGAGGGTCAAGTAGCAGAGACAGGGCCATTTAAAGAAGTAGCAGAGGCAGAAAAGAAGCAGACAAGAAGCAGAGGCAGCAGAGAGAGCATAAGACAAGTAGTTGAGGCAGCAGAGAGGAGGCAGAGGCAACATAGAAGGAACAAAGGCAGCAGGAGTCAGATGAGGTGTTGCAGAGTAGTGAGGACAGTAGAAGAGGGCCATTTAATAGTAGAACTGAAGAGGCAGAGCAGCAGAAGTAGAGCCGTTATCAAAGCAGTGAAATGTTTACAGAGGATTGGGAATAAACCTGTGTGTTAGTGGAAATGTGTGTTATAATAAGCAGAAGTGTCGTGTTGAGGCATATAACGAAAACAAGACGGGTTTATATATAACATAGTTTGAACCGAGATTATATACAACGAAAACATGACTATCTTTATGAAACAGAACAGAATTGTGAGCAGAAGTGGAACCACGATCGGAGTGAACAGTAAAGGCGGGTTTCCGGTTTTCATCGCACCAACTTTGTCGGGCAAGCGGTATTCAAGATTTCGGAGCGATTCCATACGCTGTCTGACATGTGGCCTCAAGTGATTTTGGAAAACCACTCTCATCGCGCATTATTGTTCGTGCATTTAAGGCAAGCGATATCTGTCAAATCAGCTGAAGCAGTGCGACGGGCTTATAACCGTTGGATCGTGATCGAAGTTACACAGAGGTATGTTAAATGTTGGGGCCCGAACATTATAAAGGTTAGTGCTGGGACTTAATCTACGCCAAGTTTTATTTATAGGCTTTAACATTTGAGTTAGGAAGGATGTATATATATATATATATATGTGGATGCATTACGCCTAATGAAAAGGCCGAGGTTATTATTGTCGGAAGTCAGGTTTAGTCAAAGTCAAAGTTTATATTCCAAGGCATGGATCATTATAATAAACCGAATGGGCAGAAGAGGTTATTAACCTTTGTGGGACCCCCCTATATATTATTCTGAGAATCATAACCCAAGCCGGAGGATATATATAAAACTTATTCCGAGAATCATTACCCAAGCTGGAGGATACATTAAAGCGAAAGTAGATGCCTATATATATGCAGTGTGTTACATATATTGCGCCTTATACACAAAGGTCCAAAGCATATGGAGTGCTTTATGGACAAGGGACCAAAGGTATAATACAAGGCATATGTATGAAATTATTGAGCTCGAGATCAAAAGAACCAAAGGTAAGAAAGCCTTATATGGTGGGTCCCTTTCCCAATCGAATCGAAAAATTGACAGCAGAACAGGTTAACAACAGGTTGCAATTGCGATTGAGTTCCGGATTCGATGGGTTTATAAACCACGATTGATATATGTTTGAGTTCCGGCAAACAGTGTTACATCGCATCGAAGAAAGGTGTGGCAGCGAAGCATGACAATAGAATTTGTGATTGTGATTGAAGTTTCGGACCCAATATGGTTTAAACAACGATTCATATATGTTTGAGTTCCGGAGATTTTATAGTTAGTGGGACCCTCACCCAATCGCATCGAAGCATCATAGCATAAGAATATCGGAACATGCAAATGCAAATTGCGATTGCGATTGAGTTCCGGACCCGATGGGCGTATAAACTGTGACTTTATAGGTTTGAGTTCTGGTCTAATCACATCGGCACATTTAAATGAACAGTGTTCAATCGCATTGGAGTAAAAGCAGGACATTGGAAAATACTACTGAGAGTTGCGATTGCGATTAATCGCATCGGAACTATCACAATCGGAAGTATTCGTAAAGCGATTCATCGCATCGCATCGCATCGAATCGGAGGTAGCTCATCACATCGGTGGATAGACAAAGATCAGAAAGTGGGCCCGAAAGGTTGTTTCCTATGTTAAATGGGTCTATTATTATATCGTCGAGAGTTATTTGAAGGTTTTATAGAAAAGCAAGATTTTTATTGTTGGTTTGTTATATGTTATATAGACCAACATATATTATGTAGAGTTATGATATGCCCTGCTATTCTATGGTATCCTCGACCTTTATTTGAAGGGAAAAGAAGATTCCGTGGTAAGTTATTGTGTTGAATTTTAAACCAAGGGTGGAATATTAACATGGTTAAGATATGTAATGGATGGTGGCCGACAGTATAATGCGTTGAACTCATTTGATGAATGATAAGAAGCCATTCCATAAAGTGGGCCCTATGTAATGTAGTTTATTATGAAGGTCGAATGTTGATTAGATTTTGGTTTAAATTATATATGCAGATCTGTCATATATATATTGGGTTTATAACCATGGTGATAATAAAGCCTCCGCATTCAGTTATTTAAACTGCCAATAAAGGAAACCAAAGCGTTGGAATTTGCCCAGATTTAAAGTCAACAGTTATATATATTGTAACACAGCTATATGTATATAGTAGATGCACAAATCACGGTGAACAGGAATATGCATAGGAATGAACTTGACAGGTGTACATGCACAGGTGCACAAAGTAGCAGTAAATAGAGTATGCAGAACAATTTCTTAACAGCAGTAGAAAAAGACAAAACCAGCAAAGCCAAAGGCCAGAAAATGGGCTGAGTGAAATTGTTTTTATGTAACCGAAAAGGTGAAATGTAAATGTTTTAATTGATTTATATTGTTGTGATGCATTGGCAAGTCTCCGGAAGAGAACAAATATCCCACTGTAATGATAAATTGGTACCTACAGTTATATTTTCTGAATGAGCGGATTAAAGAGATGAGAAGGAAGAAGGCAAAGAGACATGGTTGTCCATTTCGAATTCCCAGTAGAATACAAACAACCATGAAGCTATTTTGTATAAAACAAGGTAATATCCAAGGGGAGATGGTTACAAAAACAGAGTGAGAGAAGAAGAGAGTGTGCAGTAGAATTGAAGAGAGTTGAAGAAAATAAGAAAGTTGCAAGAGGTTAGAGAGTGTGAATATAGAGAATGCAAAGTATGAAGAATTGAGGAGAAAAGACAAGAAGAAGGAGGAGTTGAGCAGAGAAGAAGGAGGGGCTGAGTAGAGATGATGCAGGGCTGATATGAGGACTGATGAATACCAGAAGAGAAGGTACAGAACAGAGCTAATATCTAAGGTAAATCAACAAGTGTTTTTCTTTTGAAAGAGTAAGGAAGTTGGAGCTTCCCTATCAAGTTGTAGCTTGATAGATGTCAGTTGTAGCTGACTGAGGTAGGAGCCTCCTGTAGATTGGTGCCTACATAAAATAGATGGGAGTTGGTGCTTCCACATCAAGTTGTAGCTTGATAAAATGTCAGTTGTAGCTCACTGAGGTTGGAGCCTCCTGTAGGCTGGTGCCTGCAGAAATTTGATGGGAGTTGGAGCTTCCTTGCAAGTTGTAGCTTGCAGAATTGAGGTTGGAACCTCCTGTAGGTTGGTGCCTACAGAAAATCAGTGGCTACAGAAAATCAGTGGTGAGAGGGAGTTGGAGCTTGCCTTTGCATCACAACAATAATAGATGTGGTTTTCTCCCTTTATGGGTTTCCACTTATATCTGGTGTCTCTATGCATGATGTTTATGTGTTGATCTAGTTTATATTATCTGCTTAATACTTGCTGCTCTCATATTAAGTCTACTGTTACATTATATTAATGCTTGCTGCTCACATTCTAAGATTACTCACATGTTAAGTTGAACATGAAATGAAGGTGTAAACAAGTGTTAATGAAAAAGTTTTAAAAGTCCATGAATGTGTTAAAACCCATTCACCCCCTCCCGCCTTAACTAAGGGTTCAACACCTTCCACAGTACCGCTTCTCAACGGCATCTCCGGGCTCCTATGGGCCCTCATCTCGGATTTGCACATGAGGTCTTAGTCGTGGGGATATTCTCAAAGAATAATGAGCACAACACCGTACCAAAATAAAAATCATGGTTCACATGCCGCTGTACAGTGACAACACGTTTCAATGACGATAACATCATCTAGGCTCACCCACAGTAGGTCCCGCTCAAAACACTTCTACCAACACTACTCACCCTCAAAGGTCGTGATGGAATGCTCCGGGTTGCCAATGATCCGCAATACCACTACTACGACAACCCATGTCTCTAGTCGCTCTAGAACACCCATCAAAATAGTCGTGCCTTAGCACCTACATCCGGTCTGCAATGGCACTCCATGAACTCGATATATTTTGCCCACGCAAGAAAACTAGATGTATGTTTCCCACCACCCCAAATGGTGGGAGTCCTGGCCAAAAAATAAATGTCCTAGATAGTAAGTTCGATCCTATGCCCTCGAACCATAAAGGCCTCTTGTCCTGATCCTAACAAAGGAATATACTCGAGTAGTAAGGGCTCACATGCCCCTGCTTAGTGGGTTTTCAAATTGCACTTGAGAACCCCATATCTAGCAAGCACCTTGTACCACTCGATCCCTCGGATTTTTGGCCCTAAGAGCATACAAATTTCTCCCTGCGCGCTGATCCCAAATTATTCCATACCCACATAACACTGTATCATGTTTGTCAAACTCATAAACAAGACAAATCGTATCACACCCATTAACCCTCGACCTCGCCAACCAACAAGATAAAAACCACTCTCCGCTTCATCAATATTTTCATCGCTCGAAATCGCGAGCTCGCTTTTTTCATCGAACATCACGAGCCAAATCGTATTTCGCCTTCGAAAGTGCAAGCTAGGCCGTGAGATGGGCAAGGGCCCTCATAGAGCCTTCACACCGAATTAAAAAACTAAATGACAAAATGTAGAGTAAGGTTAGGCCACTCACCGCCACGATGTACATCGATTCCAACCTGGCCGCCTTGTCCTGCTACAATTGTCGCAATATTTAGAGCTCTCTTCCAAATTCACCACAACTCACTTAGCAAATGAATTAAATTGGAGGGAAATCACCATTTTAAAGGAAAAACCCTAAATTTTCCTTCGCTAATTCCGACCAAACCGTAGCTAGGTTTCACGAACCGTTAGCACCATTGGAAAGCTCTCACCGAGCACTATAATGGGTCTTCTTTTGTTTTTGGTAATTTGACACTTCACCATGAAGCCATTTTTCCAAGAAGGGTCACTTTCCCACCTCTTAAAACCAAATTTCTTCTTATGTGTTTCTTGTACTTGGGGCACCACTTTTTCTTTATACTCATCATGTCATTATTCATGAGTAACCATTTTTGCTCATGTTTTTATGGTCCCCACCGGGCCTATTTTGTGTGGTGCGATCACTCGACCGCAGCATCCGAGTGAGTCATCATCGCATTCACAGTCTATCCCGAGTCCCTTTGCCTCCCCCGTATATTCACATTTTCACCTTGCATCCCTCTCGTGTTTATTTTGGCTCTCTAACACACCGTCCTTCATCCCCTCCGCAGTTGATTCAGCTAAGATGCCAGTCAATCATGTTTTTTATACTTTGAGAAGGGGAATTCGCTCATTTGCTACTCGTATCCCTTATTCCACCATCATCCTCGTGTCACCATCGACTACTTCTACTATTATCCTCATGCGTGCTTTCATGATTCATCATGCCTCACCTATGGCGGGCCTTCTTCTATATCGACCAGTACATTCATTCCAAAAGAAAGGTTTAGAGGGTAGTGTAACTTGGTTCTAGTTTCCATTCTTGTTTGGTGCTCCTGATTGAGCAAAGGACCTATTATTTCCCTTGACTTGGTTTTTTCTCGCGTGCTCACCTCACTCCATTATCGTGTAGCGAGACCGTATACTGATGGGTCCAGCATCCACGATTGCACCAAAGGATTCTCGGCATGGTGAGATGGGGCTGAAATCGCCATGAGGGTGGCCCTCTGTATCCCCACATGCCCGATGACCTCGTATTGCGTTACCACGATGCGGCCCACGTATTTGACGTGGTTTAGTTTCGTTCGCTAGCGACGATAACATGCATGTCTCATTTAGATGATCCATTCGTATTTTCGTAGCCCTTTCCTATTCAACAGTGGCTTCCTTGGTTACACTCACACTGTTTGAGAAATTATGTTTCATGTACTAAGATATTATTGTATTCGGGCCTTAAACATGTTTTTCCAAGCGTAGTATGTATGGGATCCATTATATTTTTTCCGACCCATTTATGCTGGTATTGTGTACCATTTATCATGCACTATTGCTCAGCTTTCATTTTTCTAAGCTCATTATCATTCTTTGTATTGTTGATCTCGTGAGCAGCAGGCATGCCCCCGCCTTTTTAGAATAGGCACGAACACAAAGCAGAATTTATATTTCACCATAGGTCTCGCGCTCTCGTTATTTTCTTTCTCTCGCTCTCTCTCTCTCTCTCTCTCTCTCTCTCTCTCTCTATCTCTCTCTCGATTCCCCTTTGGTGTTCAGGATTGTGCTCACAACGTATTTCGGTCACAATATTATATTCAACGCTCACACATGCAACTGTTACCACCAAAAAATGTTCATCTAACCATTTCTAATTGAAGGATCAGGTTAATACCTGCAAGATCGAACGTACTATAGTAAAATTGCTTTCACCATAGGAAATAACTTAACAAACCATACTTTATTGGTTATTTCTTTGTCAAAACAAAAAACCATGATAACAATTAAATAAATCCTTATTTATTTGATTTTCCTCAGGGAATACCTAATTGTGTTCAGCTGTTTAACCACACACCCAGTCACACTTGGTCTTAACTATAAAAACAAGAAACCCCATGAGGAATAATTAAATAAATCTTTATTTGTTTGATTTTCTTCTAGAATAATTAACGAAACGTATTGTGTAACCAATATTCCTCGGGTCATATGTAACCAATTATGAGAAGTAATTAGATAAATCATTATTTTTTTCTTATTTTTCTCTATAGGAATAATTAATTAAACTGCTTTTGTCTTAAAAGGTCTTTGTTAAATTCCGATTAATCACCTTGTATTTAAATGAATAAATTATTATTTAATATTATTCTTAAATTCACATTCTTGAAATGGTAACAGAATTGCCTATTTGTTTATTATTTTTAGCAACAGTGGTATTTGTTCAATTTATTAATTTTCTCTCTAAAAATATAATAAAATATTCTGTGTTGTAGTTAGATTCTTAGATATTGGCTAGTTAACATTTTATTATTTCTATCAGTATTAACTCAATATTTATTTATAAATAGACAGCTTTTCCATTCATTCTTCACTTTGATCCCTTTCATTGTCACGCTTGATCATTCTTATTGCCTTACTATTTTCTTTTGTTTGAGTCTGTCATATAGTTCACAGTTACATTTTTGAAGCTTTTCACCATCGAGAGAGAGAAACTTCTGAATCAAGGCATCGAGGAAAACCAAGAACCCATCCCATTATGACCGGTAACACTTATTTGTTCCCTTCACTCAAGTGTAATAACATATGAAAACATTTCTTTAAATCTTTGTCTTGTCTCTATGATGCATGAGCAATTACTATTTTTTGTACTGCTTAACTTTTACCGTACAGATCCTGTTGTTTTTACATTTGTTCTAACTAAACACAGTTACCAATCAACAGTAAATCTAACTCATACCTATTTTTTGTGGCAGAAAAGTGCACCGATTTTGAAAAGTGGTGGCGCAAAAATCACCCTTCTTATTTTTTAGCATAGTTTTGCACTTAAATTTTCTTATGATATTTTTTTTTAAAATGTCATGATTTTTATGTCGATTTTGAAAAAATGGTGATGGTAAAAAATTACCTTCGTTTTTTGCTATTATTTTTGAACTCTAAATTTTCTTGATTTTTTTTTTAAATGTCATGATTTTCATGTTGATTTTAAAAAGTGGTGATTTTTTATTTATCAAGTATGAACATTTGTTTTAAAAGGTTAGTGATTTTCATGTTAATTTTGAAAAGTGTTGATGCAACATCAATAATTTTTGTGTAAAGTGGTGATTTTCATCTTTGTAATAAAACATAAAAATAAAATAAAAAGACATGACAAAAACAAATCAAATATTAAAAAATAAAATAAAAGTGAAAAATAAAAACAAAAATAACTTGTAAAAATAAAAAAATTTAAAAAATAAAAATAAAAAACAAAAAAATTCAAAAAATAAATTTAAATAAGGAAAAAATTAAAAAAAACACATAAATTAAAGAAACAAAAAAAAACAATAAATTATTTTAAAAAAAACAATAACATAATTAAAAATAATAATAAAATAAAAAATTTAAAAATAATTAAAATTTAAAATAATCAAAATACTAAAATAAAAAATAATTAAAATTTAAAAAAAAAAAGTGAAATTAAAAAAAAAAAACATTAAAAAAACCTTTTAAATAATAAAAATTTAAATTTAAAAAATTAAAAATTTAAATGAAAACAAAAACATACATATATATATATATATATATATATATATATATATATATATAATAAAAATATTAAATTGAAAAAAAAATACGTTTAAAAATATAAATTAAATTTAAAAAACATAACTCAATATTTAAATTTAAAAAAGAAAAAAAGTTATTTAAATTTTTTTTAATTATATATTAAAAATGATAAAAAATCAAATTAAAAATAAAATCAAATAAATGAACCATCGTCACTTAGGCGCCACAAGGCTCACCAAGAACCCTGGGTGGTCTCTGTGGTGACAATTCTTTAATTTATTTATTCATTTCTTTTTTGAAATTTAATTTTAATTTTAATTTTTTTAACTTTTTATTTTTTGATGATGATGATGACGGTGGTTAATGTCCACTGAGACTAATCTTTGGTCTATCAGACCTAAAGAAAAGAGTTATTTAGTTTGATTTAAGATTTTATTCCTATGCTCAAAAAGCTTGGAGAGAAGCCTTAGTCACCACTATAATTTTGGCATCTTAAAAGGCTAGGAAGGTCAGTATTGCAACAAAGATTATGAAATTGAGCTCTAATGTGGTCGACGTTGCACTTAAAAGGAAGCATTTTCATCTCCTCGATGTTCATATTCTCACAAAGATGGCAGATCCTTTCCAAATCTGCTATGTTTTAAGAACCTGCCCGAATGCACCGTTTCTTACCATGGAGCTCATGAGAGTTTGTTCTAAGACCTTGGCTATATTAATTTTCTTTCTCTTTGAGCTACAAAGCAGATAGATACTTTTTGATCTTCAGGGTGGGGTTGATGACCGATAATATCTTGATTTTCTTTTAGTTGCTAGATCTTTTCTCACACCACATTTTTCTTCGAACTTAGAAATAAGCACTAATGTTATCAATGTTTTGCAAATGCAACATTCTCTCAATGGTTTAAATTGTGCTCCGGGTGTCTTTATACCAACCTTGTTTAAGCCTTAAGTGGTTCCTTGGACAATTTAAAGCTAGCTTAGAAGTCTATGGTCTCCTATGCTAATACTTAGGCTTAGCACAACAAAAGCCTAGTCATAGCTAGACTCTCCCGAGAAAGACCTATTTCAATAAGGAGAATATGTGATAGGGTGTATTATTTTTAATTTTAAGGTTATAAGTTATAAAATGCTTCCGGATTTCCTTCAATTCTTTCAAGATTCTCTAGAGATGTTGCAACCCCAAACCTCACATCCATATAAGATACCAGGATACTCAAAGTTTCAAAGAGGAACTTTTTCTATCCATAATGATCCTAAGCAATTATGTGGTCTGTTAAGTGTTGCCTTCTAAAACCCACTTCACTCTAGCCCCACTGGCGCACGTCGTTCAACTTCTTTTCCAAAATAATACCACACAACTTGGCCAAGAGAGGGCTGATCATAACTGTCCGATAATTAGAGGGGTTATTTGTATCCCCACTTTTAAAATAGGGATAATGAGGTTTTCAGTCCAAGGTTTAGGAACCCTTGTCGGACCGCCCGGTTGAAAAGCTTGTGGATGTGGGGGATGAGGACAGACCTCCAATTTTTAAGATTTCCACCGGTAACCTTGAATGCCTAGCTCTATTTTCTTAAGAATTTAACCCAAAATCAATGTTCTAAATGAGAAAATTTCTTTCGTTGTGAGCAAGGGTTTCAAAATTCTGCATTTGGAGATCTACAAAGCTTTTTAAGATAGGAATACCAAATCGTGTAAAACAATTTTTATTGTTATCTTTGTTTTCCTAGTTAGAATCGCCTTCCGTAATTTCTTAAGAGCCACCTTAGAGAGGTGTAAGAGATTCTCTTGTCTTTTACGAATATATTGCCTTTTTTTTTTCTCGCAGTTAGCTTTGTAGATTTTATCTTGTCAATTTTGAGAGATTCATCAAAACTTCCTTAATTGCTCTCCTCGCACTTTTACAATCTTTGTCATACCATGGGTTGGTTTTGATACTTTTTATTACTTGGAAACTTCAATTGAAAACTTGTTAATAGAATATGAGAGGGTTGTAGTAAAATTATGATAAAGGTCATCCATGTTGTCTATACTAGATAAAGGAAGCAAATTAGTTTTTAATTCATTTAGAAACAGATCATATTTATTTCTATCAAAGATTAAGTTCTTTTGGCTATAAGGATTATCTTCTATGGGATCCCTATGCATCACAAAATTGAGAGTTATGAGTAAAGACCTATGATCAGAGTCAGGCTTGTGGTCATCTAAGATGTCAAAAATTATTATTTCGTTGTATAAAGGGAGATCGGAAATAATATAGTTCACCATGTTGTCGCTAAGCTCATGACAAGTCATCCGGCTAGAATTGGGCCACCTCTTGCATCAGCGGCAAATTATGAGATCCCGAACACCACAAGCTTGACCAGCTTCGACCCAAACAAATTATCCCCCGAGGTCTTCGCAGCCCTTTGTGCCCCGCTAGCCAGAGGGTCTTTGTCTAAACCAAAGAGGATTGGGGTTGGAATGATTGCTTAGAAGAATAGCTTGTTTGCTTGAAGTTCGAGCATTAAAGTCACCCACTAAAAGGATATTACCTTCATTCCTTAAGCTAGAAATATCATTCTCTAAACCATTGTAAGGACTATTTTTATCTAGATTATTTTTCTTATAGAAGTTATAATTAATGGGGGGAAAATAACAGATTGCTATGTAGCTATTTTTATCATTAATGTCAGTAATATCAATCCAAATATATTGGTTGTAAGGGTCGTTTTTATAAATCCTAGCATGGGGGGAGATGTTCTTCTTAATGTAGCAAGATATGCCCCCAATGCCTCTACGAGAGGATCGTTTGTTTCAGGTAGACCATAGTGCAAAGCCATCTATTTTAGGGACCTTAGATTCTTCGTGCTCCCAAGTTTCAACAAGTAATATAATATCAACATCATTTGAGATCCAACTTAGTTTGGGACCTTTGTTCCATGGAAAGCCCCGACATTTCCAAGAAATAATTCGGAGCATGTTGAATTGCTATTTATTACTATCTTTTTTGTTTCTATCTTGAATAACGGCTTTTCTATTTCCGATTATTGCCCATTTTCCTTCCTTCCTAGCTTCTTTTACCTTTTGAACCTCCTTCATTAATTCTGCTTGATCTTCTGGAATGAGATCTTCGTTTATAAATATTCCCGTTCCTTTTAGACTTGAGGTTTTACTAAGTATGTCATATTTATGGTCAGTAAAGCTCACCTTTATTCGGATCATCCTTCCTTTATTCTCAATTAATTTCTCTAACCTTGTTGCTTATGTGAGACACGTGGTTTCAATTTGTAATCTATTATGTAATTCTCTCTAGGCTATGGCTAAAGTATCCTCGTCTACCTCCTCTTTCAAACCGAAAATTATAAGGTTCAAGGCCCTTTTGTTACGCTCATGGTCTAATTCGATCAATTTTTTCATTTCATCTTTAAATGGTTTGATATCTAATTTACCTGCCCCACTATTTAAGGTGAGACTGTTGTTAACTTTTTCTTCTAGTTCTTTAATCATGTCCTTCATTTTAAGACTCTCTATATTATTAGCATCTCCTTTCTAGGATGTTTGGTTCGTATCTTGGTTTTGTTTTTATATGACCTGCAACCTAGTTTTCATTGCCTCCATTTTATTCTCCAATGGTTCTATTTTATTTTCTATTTGTTTTTGGATCTTGTCTTCAAGAGATGTGAATTTGTTTTCCAGCATGGCTTCTAACTGGGTTTGTAGCTTGACTTCTCTTTCTTCTCTATGTTTCTCCAAAGACTCTATATACTCATACAGGCTCTGTAGAGTAACTGTGCTAGGTCTACCTTTGGTAATCTTTGGTAGTTGTGGTGAATTATTCATACTTGAGAATATATGAGCAAATATGTATTAGAAAAAGATAAGGAATGTGTGCACCTAAATATCAGCAAATCGGATAGCTAACCTTTAATCAAGAAAATTCACCGCAAAATTTTCACACAGAATTTTCACCGCAGACCCAAGTATTAATGTAGAAAATTTTCACCATAGAATTCACCGCAGACCCAAATATTAATCCTCTTTGGTTAGACGAAGACCTTACTATGGCTAGCTGGTACAAAAGGAGCTCTGAAGACCTCGGGGATAATTTGTTTGGGTCGAAGCTAGTCAAGCTTTGTAGTGCTCAGGATCTCATAATTTGCAACGGTCTAAAGAAGTGGCCCAATTCTAGCTAGATGACTTGCATCCATGGGCTTGGCAACAGCGTGATAGACTATGTTATTTCCGATCTCCCTTTATTTTAAATTTAAATTATATTCTTATTTATTTGTTTATTTTTATTTTTTAATTTAATATTCTTTATTTTTTATATTCAATTTTTTTTTTTTTTTAATTTAAAATTGTCTTTTTCATACATGTATATAAAAAAATTTAAAATTTAAACTTTATTTAAATTTTGGTTTTTTTTTTTTTTTAATTTAAATTGTTATTATTTTAAAAAAATATTTTATTTTTTTTTAATTTAAATTTCTAAATTTTAATTAATTTTTTATTTTATAATTTTTATAATTATGTGATTTATTATTATTATTATTAATTGTTTATAACTTAAATTTTTTTTAGATTAATTTTTTTTCTTCTTCTTTATACTGTGTGTTTTTTTGAATTTTTTCTTGAAATTTTTTGTTTTTGTTTTTAATTTTTTTTTTAAGTTTACAAGTGATATTTTATCTTTAATACGATGACTAAAATTGTTGGAATTTTATTTTCATAAAGGTGATATTTTATCTTTAATGTCATCATTGGTTTTTTAAGGTTTTTCAAAGACATGATATTTTATCTTTAATACCACGCCTAAAAATCATTGGAATTTTAAGACTCTTGATATTTTATCTCTAATATTGTTTTTATCATTGAAATTTTAAGGTTTTTCAGAGTCATGATATTTTATCTTTAATGTCATTATTAAAAATTGTTGGCAATTTACCTGAAAATAAAAAAACGTTATTCCAACATCAACACTTTTCATTTTCAAGATGTTTTTTGCACACAAAAAATTGACGTCGTTATTCCAACATCAACACTTTACACTTTTCGTTTTCAAGCTGTTTTTTGCACACAAAAAATTGGCGACGTTATTTCAGCATCAACACTTTTTGTTTTCAAGTTTTTTTGCACAAACAATATTGGCGACGTTATTCCAACATCAACACTTTTCATTTTCAAGTCGTTTTTTGCACCAAAAAAATGACTTTTACTTCCATTTTTTTAAAATGTTGAAAATTTACCCCGACAAAAAAAGGTTATTTCAGAATAGAACTTTTAGTTTTCGGGTTGTTTTTTCATGGTTTTTTAAATTTTTTTTTTGTTAGAGTTCTCGTTTTGAGGTAATAGTTCATGTTTCATTGGTAACTGTGTTACTATCGATTGCAGAATAGTTAAACATTCATTTATGTTGTTAGGGTGGTTTGTCACACACAGCTAAAGTAGACTCTTTTCGTACACTTGCGTTAAGAATTTACGCTAATAGAAGGCATTGCAAAAAGGTTGGACAAGTTTTCAGTCCACTCATATGAATGTGACAAATTACATAATACAAAGTCGTGGACGCTCTTTTCAGAAATTTATGATCATACAATGATATTTCTTGAGTTGTCTAAAGAGAAGGAATCTATCGGTCTTCAATTTAAATTCAATCGCTTGTGGCTCCAAAAATAGGACTTCATAAATCTGGTAAGGTCTTCGTGGTATATTCCCTTAAAGCATTCACCAGTATATAAGATGGAGAAACTTACTTTCAAGCTGAAAAGGATAAAAAAGGAGGTGCATTCATGGATTAGGAACGGGAAGAAGGAACAAAACAAAGAGCTGGTAAATATAGAATGTGAGATGGCTACCCTAAACAGTCATGAGGATTTGGGATTCTTCGAAGTTCATAACAAAATGGCTCTAATGGAACTTATGACACGCAAAAACAAGATTTTTCAGTTCCACGAGGAAGAGTGGAGGCTTAGAATTAGGGTCCAATGGGTTGCTGCTAGTGGTAAAAATACTCGATTTTTCCACTGCATGGCATTGAAGAGGAAGAAAGCAAATACCATCTCGCACATTGTGATGGGAACAATAAGATTCTTTCTTCATTATTGGAAATTCATAATGAAGTTGTTTGATTTTTCAGCAATCAATTCAGAGCAATAGAGGAAGCTAATCCAAAGGCTTAATTGGGCATCACCAACCTCTATCAACATATGGTTAGTGAGAAGGCTTCCGATATGTTTGATCAGTCGATCACTTTGCTGGAACTGAAAGCGGTGACAAAATATTTAGCGAGTGGGTGGCCAACATAATTGTTCTTTTATTTTTTCAAAGAAATGGGGCCTGATCTCTTAGACATGGTGGAAGAATCTGGACGATTGGGCTAAATTTCACGTGCAATCAATGCAACTTTCATCTCTTTAATTCCTAAAATTCCTAATCCTTCTTCTTTCTCTAACTGTAGACCAATCTCTGTGTAATATGGTATATAATATAATTTCCAAACTAATTGAAAATGGAATCAAAAGGATTCTATCTTCTAATATTACGCAAGAACAATTTAGGTTCATTCCCAACAGGCAGATCCAAGAAGCAATAGCTATTTCTCAAGAATGCACACACTGAATGAAATCTCACAAATTGAAGTCTTTCCTCTAGAAGATTCACTTGATCAAAGCTTATGATCGGGTTGACTGAGAATTTCTTAGGATGATTGTTATAACCCTATTTCCCACTCCATTATGGTGAGAGAAACCTAATATCAAATTACCTCAGTTGTTTGGCTAAAATGAATCTCTTTTCACCTTTTCTTTTACTTATGTGAGACTTATTTCATGATAAAAGGGTGAAATTACATAATTAAGCAATTTCTCATAACTATTTTGCCAAAATATTATAATTATGAGATAATAATTATTTCATAATTGAGATAATTGAGAAAAAACTCATAATTTTGAAAAATGTTTCTAGAGTTTTCCATTCCCAAGGAGATCAACTTGACCCACTTGTGTATGAGTTGACTAGGGGTCTATTATTGTAGAAGTCTCCTAACTTCTCAAGCCCCTGGGTGTCTAGATACATTTTCCCAAAGGATGGAATGAGCCTATAATCTCACCAAGAGGAAATGGTGTAGAGGAGAGTATCCAAACTATAGGGCGAGAGCTCTATAGTTTTGGGAGAGCCAATTTTGGATACCCATACTTTTGATGTGCTGAGATTTTGATCTTATGTTGCCACTTTGTTTCCATATAGAGAGCTTGTGAGGTCTTACTTCTATGCGAGTGCTCTTCATGCTCATTCATTGGATCTAGTGGGGAAACTCTGCCGGATCGTATAGAGGAGACGTTGTAGTAGAGGTATTGAAGCATTGTATCATTTATTATGATATTAATGAATATATATGTTCTCTCCCTTACATGATTTTGTTTCAGATCTTGTGATTGGTTTATGTTATCATTTATCTAATGATCTTCTGAGGAAAATCTCTTGATGTCCTTGAATGTTTGTGATTGTGTGTAGATGTTGAGATCTGAAGCAGATTGAATAGATCGCTTGTGTGGAGTGCAAGAATTTTTCTACGGACTCAAAATCCGTCCCAAATTGCGAGGAGGCAAGGTACTATTCTCTACCTCACAGTGTAAATCCAATTGCATGCTGCTTGTTGAATCATATGGAATTGTGATATTTTGTATATTCTTAGTCGTGCCTTTGTTTGTCTGGAGATCTATCAAACATTAAATCACGAAGCAACAACTCCTTGTGATCTCCATCAAAAAATAACTAGTGCTTTCAATGAGAGCACACTCGCTTTTGTGTTTTATTTGCCTTAGATCCTGATAGGATCCTCTTGTTTTCCATTTGTTGGGTTTCCTTGTATTTTTCTGATTGTTTTCGGCTGTTTTTCAGGGTTATTATCTCTTTGATTCATATCTGAGTTGATCTTAGAACTAGAATTTTATTTTTCGTTTTTTATATGAGAGAATAATAGATCATGCATT
The DNA here is from genome assembly GCA_034641835.2 of Pinus albicaulis. NCBI lineage: Eukaryota > Viridiplantae > Streptophyta > Pinopsida > Pinales > Pinaceae > Pinus > Pinus albicaulis. The sequence continues at coordinate 23,604 of JAXQQM020060360.1, forward strand.
TAAAATCAAATTATGAAATTTTCTGTACAGAATTTGATTGAATTGACTATAGATCTAGATTCCTCTTAGAATTTCATAAAAAAAAATTACTGAAAACGGACTTCGTATGAGGGAGTTATGGCCAATTAAAATTGGCCAATTTGTTTTTTTCCACCCTCGCGCGCGACTAATTTTTCGGTTCGTTTCTTTTATTTTTTGTACATATCTAAGTGAAAGTAAATACATATTTGTATTCCTCTTTAAATTTTACCTCAAAAAAAATCACCTAAAATGGAGTTCATATAAGGAAGATATGGCTGATTGCAAATTTAGCCCATTTTCTATCCATTTTTTCCCAATTTTCGGGTTTTCTTGAGCTTATTTGCTTAATTTTTCGGGCTTTTTTTTCTTCAGAACTTACTGATGTATTGGAAATCTATTGGATCTATTGTTTTTTTTGCTTTTAACTGCTGATATTTGTCATATTTGAGTCATTTCTTATTCATTGGTTGGGATCTTCCATTGCTTATGTTTTTCAAGGTTCCCTTGAAGGATTCTTTTTGTGATTTGGTTGAGGACTACTGTTCTCAGCTATAAATCTTAGTTTCAGATCTGTTTGGCTTCTTTTGGTGACTGCTTGGATCTGTTTCATATCTTTGCATCCTTTGTGCACTTTTTTTTCACTTGGTTTTTAGTGATCTCTTTGATCTTTTGGTCATTTGTGTCGCAAACGGTGGTGTTGTGACCGATTGTGTAGCTGTCATCTGATCAAGTTCTTTCGAAAGTGTTTTTTCACATTGTATCACTTTCTTTAAGATCTTGTTTAGGCCTATTTGCCTCTAGGGTGTGATTTATTCCCTTGTAGAACTTTGGCCCTATTGGAACCATTGTGTTGCAACCCTAGCTTGATTGACATTGCCATATTTTGTTTCCACTTTGGGTTTCATTTTTTATTGCTTTGAGTGTTTTTAATTGGGATTTGTTTCCCTAGTTGTTTCGATTTTGTAGTGATTTGTGTTCTTGCTTGGGAGACTTGTTTTGGCCTCTTTCTTGATTTGATTTTTGGTGTGTATTTGGATCATTAATTCAAATTCTTAGGATATTTTATATTCATGAAGATTTAGTGAAAATTGCATCTTAGTAAGCATCGGTGTGTTAGATAATTTCTTTCTCTCTTGTAGCTAGCATTCATCAAATTGAAAATGAAAAAATTGCATATAGCTACATTAGGGCAACTAACTAAGAGTCTTTCACACCATCTCAGTTTCACGCTGCTTCTTACTTGTGTAAACAACAACCACTAAAATTAACGTGATAATAATATTAACTAGATTTGTATTTATTTTTATTGGTAGTATACCAACACTAGCTTAGGCTAGGGTCTTGGGGATAGGAGTGTGAGTTAACTTCTCTAAGACCACAAAATAAGCTTAGAAACTTCTGGTATGGAATAAAATCCATTTGCAGTAGTGCGGTCTGGGAAGCCCTCCTCACAAAAGGGTTAAGCACGAGGTCTCACTTGGGCTAGGCGGGGTGACATGACCCATTTTACTTAGTTTCGAGTGGCATGATATAGCGGAATTGACACGCATACAAGTGGTGTTTTATCACTTCGGGACCACTTGGTAGGTAACTCTCAAGGGTTTTTTGGTCTTGGCTCCTTTTTGGGTTTAAGTTTCCTATCCTTGCGTGTTGATTTGTCCTACGACTACCCCCCCAGGTCGAGTTATTGTTGGTGTTGACCATAGTTGTCTTTCTTTCTAGGGCTTTGTTGATGCCTCGAAAATCGCAGCAACTACATCAGGGATAACCACCCAGTCGGAAACTTGAAAACCTTTCCTTTTCCGTTTGGAATAGTAGCTCTGACTGGGGATGATGGGACCAGTTTCCCAATAAGTATAATTGAGTGGATGTGAGGTATTTATAACTGAATGTGTCTTGATAAAATGGGAGTGATAACGAGCTAAAAAGTATATATATACCTATCTATATCTCGGGATTAATTATGCTTCTTTGTATGTGATCTTGAAATATTATCTTTAGTGTATGAGAATAAAGATTATTAAACACTTATATAAGTGAAAAACAATCAAAGTTAATTAATTTGATTAAATAGTTAATAAAATTAATTGATTAAATCATATCACATCCAATAGTTGCATGTATTGTACATATATTAAAAGATGGAAATCTTTGCATGTTCAATAGTGAATTAATGCTCAATTGTATTTAAGGGATACATATAACAAAAACAATGTATAAGAAATATGACCATTAATCACATAAAAAAATAACAACAATATAATGACAGAAGTACCAGATATATCTTTACTCTTCTTATGGAAGAAATATCCCTAGTCTAGTATTTCCATTAAGATGATTCCAAAAAGTACAAAAGCGCAACTTCTCAAAGCCTGGCCTACAAAATTTCAGGACCCTTTCTTTGTAGACATGAAAGGGTTTATATAGTCATTAACGAAAATTTAAAAATAGAAAATACACAAAGTGTTGAGGAGGTTTAAACAACTCTCCTTAAAACAAGAGATTAGGACAAAAATAGAATTGGTTTGAATGACGAGCTCATGAGTGTTGCACTGTCTCTTTTCCCATTCATTGCTTGAGCTCGTGGGTATCCAACATTGGTTGCACTTCAAGGGGTTGAGTTGGCCTTATGTGCAACTATCCAGTGTACACTGCATCTGGAAGTGCAGGAAGCATGTGGGAGGACGTGTCAGTGAGGTATCCCAGCATCAACCACTGACTGTGTGGCTTCACAAGATATTGCCACTATTTTTCCCAATTGACTTTTTCCATCTTCTTAATGCTTTCTTCCTTTGTCTTCGACCCTTCCTACCATTGTTTCATTAACACTTTGACATTAGGAAGGGAACCAGGTGGGAATTCATGAATCAGATTGGCACTAATAGATTATTATTGATAGTTTCAACGATGTTGTTAGCAACATCTCTTGCTCTGAATATTTCTTTTTCTGCTTTCTTTAGTTGTATGTCCTAATCAGTAAAGAGGATTTATTTTTTGGAATCCTCTCTTTTGGGAAGATTTTCTTTTCTACCGTCTGCAATGTCTTGCTAAGTGATGAATTATGAGATCTTTTCATCAATGTCATCAAAATTTGTCCTCAAATCGGACGACTGATTCATCAGTGAATCACTTTTGTCACACAGATCATTGATGATTGTCAATTTTGACAGAATACTACTTGTTGTTGGGCCAATAGGTTGTTCAGTTCCAAAGCTTTTTTTTTAATTCTTTTATTTTTGGGTTGTCCTTCAATTTCTCTAATGTGAATTGGAGTTGTTTAATTTGAGTATCTTTGACATTGATGTCAAATTGATGTTGTATTTTTAATTGATCAAAGATTTTCTGGAGTTGTGACAACTGTGTCTGCAACTGATGATCAATACTCTGCTTCTCTTTTAACAACTCTTGCTCCAAGTGTTGGATTCTATCATCTTTTTCCTTGACTAATTGTTGGACCTTTGATGCCTTGTCAATTGTAGCAGTTGCATAAGCACCTGCAAACTGTGATAACCTTACCAAATCTTCAGATGGATCAGCTTGTGGATCTTTCCACACCACTTCCATTGGTACATCACCAAGAACTAATTCTGGGGATTGCTCGACTCTTCTCCTTTTTATTTGTCTACTCATTACATCCCAATATTTGGGACTGTAAAAGATATCAAGAGGAGGGACTTCTTCTATCTTGAGAACAATTCCAGATGAGGGGAATACCAAGATGAATTCAATTTCTTCTATGGTGACAGCCTTATTAGAATCCCCAATAGTAAGCGGGTTTTGTGTAGTGTTTTGAGGTGTGCTGATTATTTCTTTAGGCTCAACCATTTTCACCTCTTGTTGTCCTTTGATTTGGAGATCAAATTGGTCTTCGAACTTATCCAACTCACTGTTGAACAATGAGTTTGAAGTTTGTTTTCATGTAGATTTGATTTCATATGTTCCCTGTAGGACCTCAGTGTCCTTGGGAGGCTACTTTGAATCATGTACTTTCTATGAAATTGGTTGATACATCCTCATTATGTCTAGAGGGATATTCTCCAACCCCTTATTCATGTATTCTTTAAATTGGGAAAGTTGTCCTAGATTCAAATGAATCTCTGCCAGCTTTTCAACTTGTGAATATGTCTCAGCAGACTTGAAGAGATCATCATAGTCATCAAGTTCATGAATGAATTCTTTGATTTTTACCTGGGCTATGAAGTTTTGGGCCACTTGGTTTGGGTCAAACTGTCTGTTTGGAATGGTAGATAAGTTCAAACATTCAATTTGATTGATTTCAAGTCCAGCATGTTTGTAATTGTCTAAAGCATAAACACCAAAATGAATAGGGAATGAAGGCCAGGGGATTTTTTAGCTTCTTTTAAGGCTTTGGTCCACCCATTTCTTACTGTTTGATAAGAAATTTCTTTATCTAGGAGTTTATCTGGTACATACAATGGGAGAACATCGGGCTTGGCAAGACTTACATAAACTCTAACATATGTAAATAGCTCATCTCAAAACCATCTTCCTATCGTCGTGAAATCATCTCTAGCTTATTTTGACAGTCTTTGGGCCTTTTCTCCAAAAACAACTTGGAAAAGGGGTAAAATGACTCCATGGAAAATTTTGTAAAAATGAGACTCATAGTTAGACTACCATAGGATATTATGGTAAACATGGATAGGAGTAGGGTTTTGTATAGTCCATTTCCATCCCATGGTTGGGAAATCAGAAATAAAACACACTGCATCCATGATATAAGCACTCATGAAAAAGGGGGGAACTATCTTGGAAGTAAATTTCCAGTTCATTCTATACTCTAGGATTTGGGAGGCAATATTATTGGAAAGAGTGGTACCCCAATCCATAATGTATGAATCTGATGCATCCTCAATAAGACGAACCCATTCAACCAAAAATTTACTTGTATTAGGGTTCCCGAATACCCTACACATCATAGCAGCAATATAGCAATACATAACAACAAGAGAAGATATAAAGTGCATACCCTTATCGTCATGTTTGTGGTTGTTGGGGTTGTGCCTCCATTGTATTATCGAGTCTGACCGTAGCTTATTCTCCTTTGCAAACTTTTCATGGAAATTATTGTCATATACCTTATGTGGGTCAGGTATATGATATATTTTCCTTAATCTTCCGCCTTGAAAGACCCCATTATTGTCTCTCTTATAGTCAGGAATGTCCTGTCTCTGATATTTAAATTTTCGATTATCCACTTCACCATATCAGTATAGGGAAGAATATTAGGGTGAGCTACAATTCTGTGGAGAAAGGAATTGGTGACTTCACTGCAAGAGGATTTAGAAGATGTTGGAGCATCAACTGTTGCCACCCTTTCAATTATTCTGGGATTTTCATCCTCAAATAATCTATACATGTATTCCCATTAGGAATACCAACTGTCTTGAGTGCATGTTATATCAGATAATGGTGGAGTCATCTCTGTTACTTCTGAAGTAGGAGACTCTGGGTGGAGTAGCCATGGTTTTCTTGCTCTTCTTCAGAGCGTTTGACAATTTGCAAGAATTTTGCTTCTCTAGGCTAGTCTGCAGTAGGAATAAAAAGAATGAACAACAAGACTTGAAAGGCAGGAACTATTAACACAAAAGTTTGAAGTGATGGGAAATATGGTTTAAATGCGCAAAATCCAAAAAAATCAAGTAACAAGATATAAATCACTTTGGGGGCCTGAGACCATCAATACCGTTATGCTTGAGTAATGATTAAAAACGTGAGTTCACGTGATTTACTTTGACAACTCAACGCTTTAATTAAAATCTCGCATCGCAAAATTATTTCGAAACACAACTTTAAAACATGCGATATGTTAATTCATTGATATGCGATCAAGACTCTTTGTTAATTGACTCTAAACTCTTTATCGACGGTTTCAAAATATCAGAGCATTGGAGGGGCAAGCACGCTATGAGTTTTCTGATGTGATAACAATATCGCAATCGCAAGAGTTGTGGAATGAGTTGTTGGAAAGTATAGTGTGATGGAACTGCGATGTGATATATCGCATCGTGGGTTTGAGAGCAAGCATCATAGATGGTAAAGAAGTTTTATGATTGTCGGATAGCGAAAGGTGATGTGATGGTAAGGCGGTTCCAACCAATGATCTTTATATAATAATATCCTTCGGGGAGGTTTTTTCCTTTGTTATCGTTCTTTTTGGTTTAAAAGCCTTTGCACATTGTTTTTATGTACGTGAGTTATCCCGCAACGCAATGTTTCAATGGAGTGATTTGTGTACCGCTTATTGCAATTGCGATATCTGGTATGCGATTTGGGTTTTGGGCACATTCGCTTAAGTCCTCCGTCCAATAGGATCAAAGTCAAACTTTTAGATGTGAAATTTTGTCCTATATAAGTGTTTTATTATTCTAACTTAAAAAAAAATAAAAAGGGTCCACATTATTTCTAAGGTAATTATACATAAAAAATGGGAGGTTGTTGAATAGCACAACAGGATCTTACATAGGTGCAGGGTCGGGGTCGTCTTCTATGTACCTGGAACATATATTAGTCATACTCTCTCATTCCTCTTGGAGGGTGTTCCACATCTTTTGGTGACACTTGTGCCGAGTTCACATCTAAAAGGGTTGGGAAGCAGGTCGTTAGTATAACTATTCCATCGCCAACTTCTTTGTATTATGTTTGCATGTGTTATCTTTTAGGACGTTTCTAGAGTGTGTTGTTTGGTCTAAGTCTGTAGTTTGGCCTTAAGGTGTTTGCACTAACTTAACTGTGTTTTATTATTATCACCCTAGCTGAATTTGTTCGTCGACGTTGGCGACGTCTTCAAGGTTTACTGCATGAACAAAGTGGACTTATTTCTCCTGTATGGAGAGTGTCTTTCGGCGCTCGCTACTTATACCATCACATAGTGTTGGAATTTGTGTCTGGCCCCACTAATAGTGATCTGGTTTCTATTAAGACTTTGGCGAATGACTCTAACGCTTCTGCCAATCCACCTTTGACGGATCCTTTAGGCCTACCTTACTGCAATTGAATATTAACGGTTCCACACCGGCTTACACTTACGTGCCTTTATCTAACATTTACCCTATGGAGGAGCCAAAGACTTCATTACTGTCTGCATCAGTAGTCTCGGATACCATGATAGCGTTGCCACCTCTTAGCGTGGTTATTCCTGCTCCTCCATCCATGCCTCTCACTTCTTCCTGGGGCTTTCCACCAGTCTCATCTATGGCTCCCACAAGTTTCCCAAATGTTTCTGTGCCCACATTGCCCTCTATGCCGACTACGGTACCCCAACCTATTCAGCCAGTAGGTCCAATAATTTACACACCATCATTTTCCCAACCAACTATTCTTGTTCCTCAGTTAGGCATGGTTACTTCTGGGAATCCATGGGGGGGATCACCAGCTGTCCCTAGTCAGCCTAGTGGCAATGTAACTTCTAGTATGACACAAGTTTGGTATAGTTCGCTCTTTGGAGGGATGCCACCTACCAGTACTTTTATTGGAGAGGCTAGTTTACCTGGGGGTAACCCCGCTACCAGTACTTTGTCTTACCTGGGTCATTCCCCTTATGTCGGTCCTACTGCGCAGTCTGGTCCTTCTTTTCACCTTAGGTACATCCCCATTAGCAGTCATTCTTTTGGAGATCCATTCCTCTCTAGAAGTTTTTACCCTGGGGGGCACCATCCATATACCAATTATGTTGGCCGACAACAACCATTTGCGCGGAAAACCCTTTTCACCAACAACAAACACATCCATCTAATCCATTTATGGGGGGAACACAAGGTTGGTCAGGGGCTTCTCCTTCCTATGACCCATTTAGTCAAATTCACAATCCATTTCTATCCTTTCTTGATTTACCAGATTTGGCTAAATTGACTAATGGCCCCATTCGTCATGATCCTTGGTGGTTGCCTATGCCTGCCAAATTACCATCTGATATTCCCAAGTTTGAAGGGAAGACTGAGGATAATCCGTCCACCCATATCACCACTTACCATCTATGGTGTTCATCTAATTCGTTAGTGGATGATTCTATTAAACTTCGCTTGTTCCAAAGAACATTAACTCATGATGTTTCCAAGTGGTACATCGACTTACATACTGCATCCTATGGTGATTTTGCCTCTCTAGCTCAAACTTTCCTGACGCATTTCTAGTTACCAACTTGGTATGATCTTGACTCTAACCTTTTGTCTAACTTCAAACAAGATGATGCCACACTCATTTCTGATCATATTCATGAGCGGCATCATCGCAAGAGGTTCGTAAGAACCAAGTTACCCAATGAAATTTTCCATAAATGGTTCATTAGATCACTCCGACCACAAATTTCCAAAGATGTGTCCATGTTTCAAGCTATCATTAAGGATCAAGCTATTTTAGCTACCCAATAGTTTGATCTCATATATTCACAGTCGGGTACACTATGAGAAGTATTTCCCAATGCCCTTAGGCCTTCCATTGAACCACGTAAACCAATTCTTGGCCCACATGTCGATGGCGTGATTGGGTCTGTTTCTGATTCCGTGAGCCAACTTGCTGCCCACCTTAGGCAATTGATCTGGCTCTACTAAAGTACCCCCTCCTGAGCAATCCACTAATGTTCTTATGGTGAAGTCCACTCAACCAAAGAACAACTCTCAAACCGGTGGTAAAAAGAACAAGAATAATAAGAAAAATAAACAACAAAATCAATTTTCTCAAGAGTATAAACCCAATCCCAAGAGTCAGGGAGGGGGCACCAATGAGCATCGCTACAAAGTCAAGTTCCCTTGTAAAATTTGTTAAGGTGATTGCACAACCCCAACAAAAAATGATTGCTCAACCTTCTCGACCTTCACAACAGGGCTATTAGTCATCAGTAATTTTTTCTATTTGTAGATGACTAAATATTTATCCTAGATTTCTAAAAACAAGATTCTTGAATATTGTGAGTTTTAGAAATCTCACTGCCTTCATTATCCTTATACCAAAATTTTCACTATTCTACTATTTTTCCATTCCATGGTTAACCTACCACTCCTAAAAGACCCCTCATGGGCTTATGCCACTCATCTATATCCTATTTTCCCACCTCTAACCTCAGCACTCTGTTTTTCCTTTGCCACAACCCCTCGCTTTCCATCTAGGGTTACCAAACAACCTTTCCTTGCCATGTTCACCAGGTTCCTCAAGCACTGATGGTCTCAAAATTATCTCTATAGGCTCTTTAGATAAATCAAGTACATTGGATTTTGGATCTTCAATACATCGATTTATCAAAAAAATCTGTTTTTTACACTTGAAGACCCCAAAACAAGTTTCAGTCAAAGGCCAAGACAAAGAACCCTCCCACTGGGTCATTAGGGTTTCATAGGTTGTAGGGTCATCATTGGTGTTTTAAGCTCTATTTTTCTTGTCCTAGAAGCTGGTTCAAATGTAAAACAAGATCAACACATGGTTTTCCAAGAAATATCAGAAAATCTCCAAGGAGGACTACTTTATCAATTTCAAGTTCTGTAAGAGGTAAAGGTGAAATTTGACACTTATGCAGGAGTGTTAAAATCACTATCAACGGACAATTGGTAAAGTAAGAGGCTTGCTCCTCAATGAAGACATTCACAACAAAGATAGAGGGACCAGTTTGTGTTCAAGAAGAATCAGGGTTTCTAAGCCTGATTGGGCCAGCAGTGTGCCAAGAAAGGATCCAATGCAGCAAATCACATAAAGGAGACACACCAAGAAAACCAAACAACAAGAGAAGTTTTTCAGAAATTATAGATGAAAAAGGGAAAAAGGTGAGGTGAACAAGACAGAAATGAATGAACTTGAAAGGGCTATAGAGAACTTATAATACAACAGATAATTGCTCTCAAGCATCCCAGAAACCTAGGGTTTTGGAAATATAGTCAAAGGAGGTAAAGTGAATATGTTAGGCCTCCATGATGATAGCAGAAGGAAGATTTGAAGGGACTGTTGTAAGTGACATCCAATTTTTTCCAAGGTAAAGTGTCTCACTGCCTCAAAAGAACAAGGATGCAAAGAGTATCAGTGAAAGGAGGGTCAAGCTCTCATTTCAGTCATTTACACTCAGTGGTTAAAAGAAAGAAAAACATGGTATGAGCTCCAAGGTAAGAACAAAGAAGTTTTGAAGATACTGCCACTATGTAAGTGCCTAAGGTGTCAAAGTGAATTTATCATGTTTCAAAGATCCAAGGGGAAGAGTCACTTCAAGGTTTTCATGACACATGTTGAGTGAAAGTGTCGAAGGACATAAACAAGCCAAAGCAAAGTCAATCATGTGACTCAAACAAAATTTGTAGAACAAGGAGGTGAAGAGTATCAATGGGCAAGTTTCAAATTATAAATTCAGGCACCTGCAAATCAGAAGTGGCCTAAGGAGGTGAAAGGCATTGTTTAAAACCCATGGTATTGGCAAAAGAGTTTTATGAAGGTTTTCCCTTGCTTTTTAGTCTCAAAGGTGCCAAAAGCAAACCCATCAAGCCCCCATCATTATAGAAGGAGTCAAATTCACCATTCCAGCCAACCTGCATAGAAACACTATAAGGTTGTTAGTGAGAAAGTGTGAGAATGACAAGTTGAAAATTATATTGAAAAACACGTCCTTGAAAATACCATTGTGTGCAACCCTCTCTAAAAAATTGTCAAAGGTAAATTTGTCATGATCCAAGGAGCAAGAGAAAACCAAGCCATTATTTTAAAGGGCTCTTACAAATTAACAGTGACTAGAGAAGGTAGCAAACATGATTTTTGGAATTCATAATGCTTACCAGAGGTAAGTTTATCATGCCTAAGGATCAGTGAGAAAGGTGAAGATAGAGTTTTCAGTCACATGCCCAACACAAGATGTTTTGAATTCCAAGGTACATGTCAAGAAAATTTTTTAAAAGGAGTTATTGTGTGGTTAAATCACCAAAATGACAAAAGAGCATGTAAACTCTCAAGGAGCAGAAAGAAGAGTCACTTAAAGTTTTTCAAGTCTCCTACACAACAAAAGGTCAAATAAAATATCAGTGAAAGTGACAAATGCTTGACAAACATTGGAAAAGTGGGTTTCATGGTTAAATTAAAAGTTCAAAGGCTATATAAGGTCCTCTCCACCTTTCAACAAATCATTGATTGCTTGCAAAAAATCATCAAAGGCATCCAGGAGAAAAAAATGTAGTTTTCTGAGTCGAATTTGGGCAAGTCTACCCGGGGTTGCGCGTTCAGGGTGGCGTTGTGCGTTTAGAATTGGGCGTTGCGCCGCTGCCGAAAAATCCCTTGTGAATTTGCATTGCGTTGCACACATGTAGGTGTGTGATGCGCGTTCAGAAGTGCATTGCGCGTTCACCTGAAAGGCCCGACAGGCCGGGAAGCCCACAGCGTTGCACGTTCAGCCTAACAAACGCGTTCAGCCCGTGCACGACGTTGCGCGTTCAGACCGCCCGACTGCCTGTTTACTTTCAGCGCTGCGCATTTTTCCCAGCCCAACTCCACGTTCAGCCAAGCCCAACAAGCCCAGAACACCAGCAGGCGCTAAGCGTTCGGCATACCCGATAGGCCCGACACTCCATGCACACGCTGCGTGTTTGGCGAGGTGGGCCTCTACACCATTTCAAACCCTCAAATCAGCTCAAGGCCTCCTCAAACTGCCTCCAAGGGTTCACTAAAAATCTCTAAGGGGTAAGTACAAGACATCACCTCCTCTTCAAGGTTTTTTGTCATTTGGTTAAAGAAATAAACCCTAAGGAGATGAGCTAAATGTCATTAAAACCTCCCCCATCTGCAAACAAGAAAAGGACAGTTAAGACAAGGGTAAATTAAGTGGTTTCAATGATTTGGGATAAATCATCCATAAAAGCTTGAAATCTCTAGCCTTTACACCACAAAACAGATTGGAAAACTCATTGCTTTCATCTACATCCATTTGATATCAGTGCAAGGTGTCAAAAGCAGAGTGTTTTATTGATTAGCAGGGGTGATCATCAAGTTTTTCTAAACCTCTCATTTTGCTCAATTTTCCCCTTCACTCATTCATAAAAGGCTACCTTTTTACCACCATCCCATTACCTTTACACATCAGTTTCATAAGCAGAGCTAGGGTTTGAAAGCAACAGGTGTCAAAATGTCAAGAGAAAGAGGAAGTGCTAGTGGTGAAGGAGGCCAAGTGCCTAGGAGGCATCAACACAAATGTGGAAGGATTAATAGGTTTGAACCTTAAAACACAATGGAGCTTAATGCCTCTCTTATGACTGTCACATGTTTCCAAAATGTGGGGTGTTTTCATTTCTGTGAAAGAGTACAACAGGTGCAAAGTCACCCTGAGCTCACTAGGTTGTTCATCCTCAACTTGCATAAGAATCAAGTCAATCTAGCAGGGGTAAACTTTGAGCTGTCATCAGATGCCATTATTATTGCTACTGGGATACCTAGTGTTGGTGAAAAGTGGTTCAACCAGGCCAGCTTAGAAATAAGCCACTATGAGTCATTCCTTAAACCCAGATATAAAGAAAACTGCAAATCTATCTTCCCATTCTCACATTGTCTGGAGAGGTATGCACCCTTGATGAGGGTCATCATGAAACATTTTACATGTGAGGGGAGGTTCTCTAGGCTGTATTCCTATCATGTCAGATTGCTCATGCACTTTACTAGAGTTAAGATGTTGCATTTGCCCTACTATCTCTACAGGAGTATTGACAAGATGTCTTATATTGTTCAAAAGAGAGACCCTTCACAGCAGATGAAAAGTTTATTTCATCACTCCTTGATTAAGATGGTTGTGTTGCATCAATTAGAGCAAAAGGGTATTCCATGGGAGGTTTTCATTGCCCATGAAGTCTTCACAAACACACAACCCCATCCTCACCAAAATGTACCCTCACCATCTCATCCTTTTGTCCTTACTCCTACATCATCCCCTGATGAGCATGTTTCACCATCTACACATGCTCCTTCACCTCAAGACAACCCTCTTTCATCACCCTCTCCTAATGGATCAGACAATGAGGGAAATGAAGATGAACCATTAAGGGAAAATGAAGGGGAAGGTAATGATCAATCAACCAATAATGGTGAAACAAGCATTGAGGAAGAAGAAAATGAAGAGTCATAGGTCAGTAATGAAGCAGAAAACATGGAAACCGAGGGCAATGATGATAATGAAGATGAAGAGGCAGAAGGCAGTATGGATACAAATGAAGCAAGTGACAAAGAGACAGATGATAATGCTAATGACAGTAATGACACCAAGGACCAAAATGTCAGTGAAGTTGATGATAACAATGAAGAAAATAAAGAGGCTGATAATAGAAATGAAGATCACAACAATGATGAGGCAAGCAGTAGTGAAGAGGAACACAACAAAGAGCATGATAGTCAAACTAAGAGCCATGGGGACAGTCATGATAGTGAAAACAGTGAGGCTTCTAGTAGTAATGAGGAGCAAAATGAAGAAACAGAAAACAATGAAGAGGCAGAAGAAAACAGTGCAGAAACCAACGATGACACCTCTAATAGTGAGAACACAAATGAAGAAAGAGGTCAAGAAGACATGGAGGTATATGTAAATGAAGATGAGATAAATGATGGAAAAAGCAGCCAAGGTAATGATGATGATGAGGTTGGAAATAGCTCACAGAACCAAGAAGACAGTGAAGCTGATATCAGTGAAGGAGAAAGTGTTGGGAAAAATACTGAGAGGGGGGGGTGAATCAGTATTTTCTGCATAATCAAATCTTTTCACTTTTTCATTCCTCAAATCCCATACGCTACTTTACTTCAGTAAACTAGCGTATATACGCGGATCCCCTTTATTAAACTAGCGTATACACAGAGATTTAGATATGTCATTAAATCTTCACTTAAACCATTCCATCATTTATTCATCAGATATTCAATAAGCAGTAAACAGGTGCAGTAAGAACAGAATAAACCATCACACAAAGCATCACACATGAACACCGGGATTTTTAGGTGGAAACCCAAATCGGGAGAAAACCACCGCTGCAGTTGCTCAGCCTTCAATATTTTATTATAGAGAAAACATCTTACAACATATGTGCTGGCGCAGACTTGACCAGCACGCAGGCACCCACCTGCGCTCGTTTACCAGCCTCTCCTGGAAGGGAGCTCCAACCCCCTGACTCGTTTACCAGCCTCTCCTGGAAGGGAGCTACGACCCCGCGATCTCGTTTACCAGCCTCACCTGGAAGGGAGCTACAACCCCCTGACTGAAGGCTACAACCTTCAGCACCACCTTGGACCACGTTTCATCAATTTTCACACTGGATCCAACAACTTCAATAGAACACCACTTGCAGGCCACATTTCATCATATTTTCATATTGGACCCTTTCCATACTTTTTAAGCACAAACATACATCACCAACAGATACATATCAACACAGATCAGATAGCAGAAACACAGCAGAACAGATCAGATATTTCATACCCCTTGCTTCAGCAAACCCTAGTTTGCATACGCGCTTTCCCTTTACTGATATCGCGTATATACGCGCTTCCGTCCACAAAAACCAGCGTATACCTCAGTGTATATTTTAGTGCGCATACGCGCTTTCACTTCATCGAAGCTGCGTATATACGCGCTTCCTCCGCGGCGAAGTAGCGTATAGATCTTCAGTCATTACAGAGCAGCATACTTCTTCAGATCAGATATTCATTTCAGATCTACCCTTTTACTTCAGACAGGTGTTCGCCTAGATGCTCGCCTCATCTCAGATCTAATCACTCCATAAACAGATCTAGCAGATACAAGTACATTTCAGATCTAAAGATCTCACTTCATCATTTCTTCATAAGTGCTTCATAGATTTAGATCTATCATCAAACATTTACCCTTTCCATACAGATATACTTCTCAGAGAAGTATTCATTCAAGCTCAGACATCTTGCTCTCACACTCATGATTTGAACAATGAAATTCTTCTCCTTATATATGTTTACCCTTTTTCTATGTTTACCCTTTGTCGATACCATGAGCCCTTTTTCAATACCATGGGCCAAAGCAATGCACCATGAGCCCAAAAACACCTGGACGGGGGTCAATTAGGCGGATCATTACCCAATACAATGGGTCAATACCATGGTGGTTACCCTTGGTTTTGCACTTTTTTGAGCGCTTTACCCCATACGCGACTTGGCACGTTCCTTTCCGCGTGTATACGCGATTTCCCTTAGGCCAATACGCGTATACCAAGAGACATAATCTTTTTCATCATACTTTGAGTACATTCTGAAATCCTTTCTTCATAGTCTTCTGTACACACTGTAGAAACATCATATTTTCTTCATCAGGAACATATTCTCTCGAGCACAACTTCATCAAGTAAGTTGTCATCATCTTCATCAGGTGGGTTGCCTTTCAAGGAAAACACTTAGCATTATATTGTCAACAAACATTATATCACATCAGATTTACATCATTTACTAAGTCCATCAAGTCAAGCATAACTTTATCGGGTGGATTGCCATCAAGGACAACACATGTCAACGGTCGCATGTCTTCATCTTCATTCAGTGGGTTGCCATCAAGGACAACACTCTGCATCATATTTCCAACAATCTCCCCCTTTGGACTTGATGGCAACCACGATGGTGTTTGGTTACCACAACAGATAGATACAATAAGAATACAATGA
Organism: Pinus albicaulis; assembly: GCA_034641835.2. Classification (NCBI taxonomy): domain Eukaryota; kingdom Viridiplantae; phylum Streptophyta; class Pinopsida; order Pinales; family Pinaceae; genus Pinus; species Pinus albicaulis. Next base: position 39,263 of record JAXQQM020060360.1, read on the forward strand.
CACCATGTCATTCTCCCCATTTTTACCATGTCACTCTCTCCATTTTTGGCATCATTCAAACACCATGTCACTCTCCCCCTTTGACATCAAGGGCAAAGGGCACATCATTATCTTCATTCACACACCATGTCACTCTCCCCCTTTGACATCAAGGGCAAACGACAAAACCAGCAGATCAAAACCAACACACTCTCCCCCTTTTCTCCTCATGTAGAAGAAGCGTTCTGCAGATCTGATGTATACTGAAGTGACCAAGCTCCCCCTGAGTTCATGCTGAATCTTCAAACATATTTTTCAATGAAGTACATGACTCTATGACATTCCTATCACCAATGACTCATACTTACATCAAATATCCAACCAAGTGGATTTACATATGAGACTCAAGTACCTAACCAAGTGGGTTTACATATTTCAATTCAGCTACGCAACCAAGTGGGTTTACAAAATTTGACTCAGCTACCCAACCAAGTGGGTTTACAAATTAGACAAGTCCTTACATGACTGAATATTACAATTTTACATCATGGGTCTCAACAAGACCTTTTCAACAAATTACAAAAATGACCATTTAAGACCAACACCAGAAAGTCCTCAAGAAAGAGAACATATTTCAGAACCATCATAATGCCAACACTGCATTATACTCAGCAAAGCTAATGCTCCCCCTGAATCTGTGCAACCAAGCAATCTTTCCAAAAGACTAAGGCTCCCCCTTAGTTTGTGCATCCTGAAAACTTCCACCAACCAATCATCAAGGCATCTTCATCAAAACATTAAAAACAGATTTATGAGAACTAGATCACCACCAGAGATACCAAACAGTATCAGAGATACTAAACAACACTGCAGCTGTGCTGAAGAGATCTGAACCAATCAAAAATTGTCAGCAATCAGACATACGCGGTTTTCTGTGCAGGAACTCGCGTATATACGCGACTGTGTTTCAGGAAACCCGCGTATCCCAAGCCATCTTCTAAATTTCAACCAGATCTGATTCTCTGTGAGGCAAAGACAGTGTTCAGCTTCTTTCTGAGACATTTGAATGCTTCCCTGGACTACAGATAGATAGAATAGTGTAGTTGTGTCTTCAAGCGTCATCCAACGGTTGTAGCATCAGCACAATAGTAACCAAGCCTTCAGATTCTTTGCAGCATTAATACAATCTTTCCAAGAAAGATTCTCATATCAGAACAACATCTTCACATAGGTGTCAGGCAATCATCCATGTGGTCCAACATCGCCATGATCTTCAAGATTTAACATGAAGTAACATATGTAGGCAAAAGATCTCTCAACCATAGTAACACATTCATAATGAACCATGTACCAGGTCATCTTCATTTGAGCATGAGTATCACAAAAACCAGAGAATAAGCAATCATATTGCCAACAATGCAATCATTAGTATTCTACCTGCTGCTCCCCCTAAACCAGTGCTCTTCCTTAACTTGTGCAATCTGAAACACCTTCAACAGAAAACAATCTCTGCATGATCTGTCCTTCTCTCTGAATTATAAGATTTCAACGAATACTCTTCATCAACAAGCAAACAGGACTCAACCATAACCTTCAACATAGGAAACCAAGTATCATGTCATCATAATCATGAATATAACCAGAATAATGCTAACAGTGCAATCATCAGCAGTCAGACTGATGCTCCCCCTGAACCTCTGCTCCATATCTTCAGTTATCATATGAATTCTCTTATCCTCAATGCATACGCGACTGTGTCTGATTAAACTCGCGTGTATACGCGACTTTGGTTCATCGAACCTGCGTATGGAAAGTGAAGCATAGAAATTTTTCATCTTCCTTCTTCTTCCTGAGCTTGTACCTCCTGTACCTGTCCTTTCCACATCAGATGTGCTGTCAGAAGTAAACATAACTAGAATAATCAAATCAACCATGAGATTCATCATGCATTGCTCCCCTTGTGACGATACATTACTAGATCTCAGAATGTATCTCACATCATTCCTGCAGTCAATCAGAGAAGTAAGCTTCCAGAAGCGGATGACTGCAGTAGGGTCAGAATTCCCTACGTTTCTGAACGGTCTTCCTTCTTTTTCCAGATTTGTTTGATCTTTCTATTTGTGTGCTGGAAGTTATCAAATTTCTCATATCTGTTCAACCTGCATTCCTTTTCTACATGTCCATACTTGTTACAAGAATAACATCTCATATGTCCAGAAAAATAAGCATAAGAACCATAATGAGTATTTCTATTCTTCCTCCTTCTACAATCAGCTGCTTTATGTCCATACTTGTTACATGAAAAACAATATCCCTTGAAGAAACCAGAGTACCTTTCTATGTAGGAACTGTTTGATTGAGGCTGAAATGATCTGCTCCTGCAATTTGCTGCAACATGCCCATAATTATGACATTTGAAACATTCAACATTATTGAATGATTTCCTTTGAGATTTCTTCATTGTTGGTTGACCTTTTGTTTCTTTCAACACTTCAAGTTTCGTATTGACACCTTCCTTTGAATCATTAGCATTCTCTTGTGAACTAGATTCTGTTTTAACAGTTTCATGAAAACCAAGACCAAGTTTGATAGAAGGAGACCTTTGACTACTAAGAATATTATCCAGAATCTTAGTACTATCTTGAAACCTCAAAAGTCTAACCTTTTCTTCTAATTTACCTTTGAGAATGTTTACCTCAACCTCCAGGGATTGACATTGCTTTGTCATGCTTTCTTCTTTCCTTCTTCCATCTTCTACTTGATCCTTCAGATTTAGAATCTCTTCTTTCAACCAATTTTCGTTTTCTTCGCATGTTTGTTGCAGCTCTTCATTCTTCTTCTTCGATGCTTTGAGATCTTCTTTCAGAGATATGTTTTCAGCTTCAAGTCCGGCATTCTTCTTATTTGATTTTTCGAGACCTACTTTGAGGGAAATGATTTCTGCTTCAAGTTCTTCATTCTTCTTATTTGATTCTTCAAGATCTGCTAGTAGAGAGATGATTCCAGCTTCAAATCCTGCATTCTTCTTGTTTGATTCTTCAAGATCTGCTTGTAGACGTTCTATGATAGACCAGATTTTTGCTCCAAGTTCTTCATTTTCATTTAGTTGTAGAGGTTCCTCACTCTTCTTACTTGATGCTTCTAGAGAGATGAATGTAGCTTCAAGACCTTCATTCTTCATTTTTCCCATTGTTACGGATCTCCTTCAAGCGATCAAGCTTCTGCAGAAGGACCACGCTCTGATACCAATTGTTGGGAAAAATACTGAGAGGGGGGGGTGAATCAGTATTTACTGCATATTCAAACTTTTTACTTTTTCATTCCTTAAAACCCATACGCTACTTTACTTCGGTAAACTAGCGTATATACGCGGATCCCCTTTATGAAACTAGCGTATACACAGAGATTTAGATATGTCATTAAATCTTCACTTAAACCATTCCATCATTTATTCATCAGATATTCAATAAGCAGTAAACAGGTGCAGTAAGAACGGAATAAACCATCACACAAAGCATCACACATGAACACCAGGATTTTTAGGTGGAAACCCAAATCGGGAGAAAACCACCGCTGCAGTTGCTCGGCCTTCAATATTTTATTATAGAGAAAACATCTTACAACATATGTGCTGGCGCAGACTTGACCAGCACGCAGGCACCCACCTGCGCTCGTTTGCCAGCCTCTCCTGGAAGGGAGCTCCAACCCCCTGACTCGTTTACCAGCCTCTCCTGGAAGGGAGCTACGACCCCCCGATCTCGTTTACCAGCCTCACCCGGAAGGGAGCTACAACCCCCTGACTGAAGGCTACAACCCTCAGCACCACCTTGGACCACGTTTCATCAATTTTCACACTGGATCCAACAACTTCAATAGAACACCACTTGCGAGGAGCCCCGCCGTTTTGTCCATATTTTCGGTGGACCCTTTCCATACTTTTTAAGCATAGACATACATCACCAACGGATACATATCAACGAGATCGAGATAGCGAGAAACACAACGAACGGATCGAATGTTCCCCGCCACCCCGCGGCCGGCCAAACCTAGTTTACGCACGCGCTTTCCCTTCCGCGATGTGTCGCGTATGTACGCGCTCGTCCACACGGAACGGCGTATGCCTCGGTGTATATTTTATTGCGCATACGCGCTTTCACTTCATCGAAGCTGCGTATATACGCGCTTCCTCCGCGACGAAGTAGCGTATAGATCTTCAATCATTACAGAGCAGCATACTTCTTCAGATCAGATATTCAGCTCAGATTTACCCTTTTACTTCAGACAGATGTTCGCCTAGATGCTCGCCTCATCTCAGATCTAATCACTCCATAAACAGATCTAGCAGATACAAGTACATTTCAGATCTAAAGATCCCACTTCATCATTTCTTCATAAGTGCTTCATAGATTTAGATCTATCATCAAACCTTTACCCTTTCCATACAGATATACTTCATATAGAAGTATTCATTCAAGTTCAGACATCTTGCACCCACACTCATGATTTGCACAATGAATTTCTTCTCCTTATATATGTTTACCCTTTGTCAATACCATGAGCCCCTTTTTCAATACCATGGGCCAAAGCAATACCATGAGCCCAAAAAAACCTGGACGGGGTCAATTAGGCGGATCATTACCCAATACAATGGGTCAATACCATGGTGGTTACCCCTAGTTTTGCACTTTTTGAGCGCTTTTGCCCATACGCGACTTGGAACGTTTCTTTCCGCGTGCATACGCGACTTCCCCTAGGAAAATCCGTGTATACTTAGAGACATACTCTTTTCATCATTCTTTGAGCACATTCTGAATTCCTTTCTTCATTCCCTTCTGTTCTTACTGCAGATACATCAGATTTCCTTCATCAGGAACATATTCTATCAAGCACAACTTCATCAAGTAAGTTGTCATCATCTTCATCAAGTGGGTTGCCTTTCAAGGACAACACTCAGCATCATATTGTCAACAAACATCATATCACATCAGATTTACATCATTTACCAAGTCCATCAAGTCAAGAATAACTTCATCAGGTGGATTGCCATCAAGGAAAACACATGTCAACAGTCACATGTCTTCATCTTCATTCAGTGGGTTGCCATCAAGGACAACACTCTACATCATATTTCCAACGGAA
>JAXQQM020076038.1:0-12876 GCA_034641835.2 Pinus albicaulis
AATATTGCCTCTGTGAACCCACATATTCAAGCATGAGATCCGAAAGGAGTGGAATGGAGCTTACCCCTAGACTTAGTGAGTTTTCCCAGTTGTTAGCACACTTGCTATCGACCACCAGTTGCCAATACAAAAGTACAATCTGAGTGCAGAGACTTCCTACCCCTACCTTGAGGAACAAAGGAAGTCATTTTTTCTGCCCATTCCCCATGTATAGTGAACAACGAGACCAATTTTCCAAAGAGGAGAGAAGACTATTACTGTGCCCAACGCTAGTGGAGATGCACTTGCCAGAGGATGGCCATGATTGTTGTTGGAATAGTATCAATGCTCACAATTTCACCTGCAAACTGAAACTCAGAGCCAATCTCTACGAGAAGGCTTCCCCATATAAACATTTCACATGCCCCAACGTTCAATTTCCATGAATGAACCTTCGTTTAATTAATCGAAGCATGATGACTACCCATAATGAACCTGATTCATATGTTCTTTTAGTCCGTAATGAGAAGAGTGTGAGGTTGTGTCACATAAATTTCAGCGTACACCGACTACACATGTCATCCCAACCTGATTCCATCTACCGCTTAGAGTAGTCATATTGTCATAATTCTCTTGCATTAGTACAAGGGTTAAGATTTATCTCCAAGTTAGTTATACTCTTTTAATGAATTGATCTCAAATTAATTAATTAAATAAAACATTTTATCAACTTGTGTTATATTATGCATGTGGTATTGATAAACCATAGTATTGATCCATGATATTGTAACAAAAGCTAATTACAAGTAAGAAATTTCTATGGTAAAATGGGAGTGTATCTCCATGATTAAGAATATTGTTATTTTTTTTTTTTAATTTAAATATGTTTAACACATATATTAATTATTTTTGTAATTATTAATATAGTAATTTAAAATAAAGTAATAATTTAGTTAATTTTTATGATTTTTGTTTTTGTTTTTGTTTTTGGTGAATGTGAAATGTATTATGGGTAAGTGTTTTGATGATCACCATGGATTAATGCATATCATGCTTATTAGGCATTTAATATGTATGGATATTATAGTTACACTTTTCTAAATGGATATATTTTAAAATCATATATTAATTCTTTTTAATATTAATAATAATACTAAAATTATGATTTAGTTCATTTATATGGCTTTTTTAATCTTGAAAATGTGAGATGTATCCTGAGATAAGCGTCTATGAGGTAAACATAAATACATTTAAAAAACATGTAATAAGATTCTTAACCATGAATATTAACCCTCTATAAATAAGCTTTGTTACAATACCATGGGCCAATAACATGGATTACTAATACTACATGTCCAAACAAATCATAAATCATATTCATATGAAACATGTTTATATGACACATATTCATATAACACATGTTTATACCAGCCTAAATCCATCTTAACTCTGGAGTCTATCAAGCTCTCTGAGGGACTGAATCTTGTTGAACCCTTAGTTAAACTTAGAGGGAGGGGGGAGGGTGAATCAGTTTAACACATTCATCGTCTTTTAAAGCTTTTCATTAAACCTTATTTACACCTTCATTTATGTCCAACTTAATATGTGAAAAATTTTAGAATGTGAGCAGCAAGTGTTAATATAATATAGCAATAGACTTAATATGAGAGCAGCAAGTATTAAGCAAATGATATAAATCAGATCAACACATACACATTATGCAGAGAGACACCAGATATAAGTGGAAACCCATAAAGGAGAAAACCACATCTTATTATTGTTGTGATGCAAAGCCAAGCTCCAACTCCCTCTCACCACTGTTTTTCTGCAGGCACCAACCTACAGGAGGCTCCTACCTCAATTCTGCAAGCTACAACTTGCAAGGAAGCACCAACTCCCTTCAGTTTTCTGCAGGCACCAACCTACGGGAGGCTCCAACCTCAGTCAGCTACAACTGACGACTATCAAGCTGCAACTTGATAGGGAAGCTCCAACTTCCTCAATTTATCAAACTGAATGTTTGTTGATTTACCTCAGATATCAGCTCTGTTCTGTAGCATCTCTTTCTGCTCTTGTTTTCTTAATATTCTCTACCTTACTCTTATATACTCTGCATTCTCTATATTTTCTCTCTCTCTCTCTCTTATGCATATCCAGTTGATATTATTTATAGAGTTCCTCACATGACTATTTGTATTTCACAAAGAATTTGAGTGAACAGTCATGACTCTTTGGCTTCTGTCTTTTCATTCCTTTTATCTATTTATTAAATAAATATAACTGTAGGTATCAATTTAACATTACAGTGGGATATTTTTTCTCTTCCGGAGACTTGCCAATGCATCACAACAATATAAATCAATTAAAAAAACATTTACACTCAATTACAATGAAAATTCCAGCTCACTCATTCAGCCTCTTTTGGCTCGCTGTGCATTTGTCTTTTCTTTGACTGTGTTTGTCCCTTTCTTTCCTCTGTATGCCTTTCTGTTTATGACTACTGCGTAACTCCTGTATTTATGTAACTGCTGACATTAAATCTGGGCACATTCCAACCCTTTACACAACAAGTGTCTTGTTGATGTGGTAAGTTCCGCAAGCGGAACATACATTCACCACAGCCTTTGTTTTATGGCTCGATACAATTGCACACATCACAATTGTATCATATTAATAATCGCCCTCCACCTTAAGCCGAGGCCCGTGGGTTCACAGACCATGCGACACATTTTAATACAAACTGCCTTTTTTTTTTTAATATGACTTCAATTAACTCTCGGTGTAGTAATAAAACCTATTTAATCATATAAAATCCCTTTCGAGCCCACCTACCACATTATCCGATGCGATATGCTACTCCTCGACTTCTTCCGATTGCGATTGATCGCAATCGCAACTTTTAGTTTCAAGTCTCGCTGCCCTGCTTTCACTCCGATGCGATTGACTTGATGCGATGCGATGAATAGCTTTACAAATACTTCTGATTGCGATTAATCGCAATCACAAATTCCATTTGCATGTTCCGATGCCCTTTTTCCGATGCGATTGACCATTGTTCACTGCATTCTGCAGATACGATTGGAACTGGAACTCAAACAAATAGAATCATAATTTATATACCAATCAGGTCTGGAACTCAATCGCAATCGCAATCCTTTATTGTCATGCTCCGATGTTTTGCTTTTGTCCGATGCGATTGACCACTGTTCACTGCATTTTGCCGATGCGATTGGAACTGGAGCTCAAACATTTGTTAATCATAGTTTATAAGCCCATCGGGTCCGGGCTTCAATCGCAATTGCAAGTCTTTGTTTATATGATCCGCTGCCAACTTTTTCTCCGATGCGATTAGACTGTTCCAATGCGATTATGTCGGACTTCAAATACGTTTGAATCATAATTCATACACCCATCAGGTCCAGAACTCAATCGGAACTCTTGTCGATATGTTCTGCTGCCAATCCTTTCTCCGATGCAATTGGAAAAGGTCCCACCTTATGGTACTTTGTTTCTTTCGCCTATTAAGCGCTTCATATTAATATATATGCTTTGAACCTTTGTGTATTAGGCACAATATATGTAATGTGTTGCATATATATATAAGCTTCCGGAATTCAAACATATATCAATTATGGTTCATTGATCCATTGGGTCCGGACTTATATCGCAATCGCAACTTTCTGTTGTTTACATATTCCGCTTCACAGTTTTTCTCCGATGCGATTGGGAAAGGGTCCCACCATATAAGGCTTTGATACCTTTGTCTCTTTGTCCATTAAAGCGCTCCATTAAAAATATCTATGGTTTGGACCTTTGGGTCACGATTCTCGAAATTATATATATATCCTCCGGCTTGGGCGATTCTCGGAATTAAGGTTCATATATATATATATATATATATATCCGCCAGCTTGGGCAATTCTCAGAATTTTATATATATGCATACATTGCCGCTTGGGTTATGATTCCCGAAATAAGATTTTATATTATATGTAACTCCCGGCTAGGTAATGATCCCGGAATAACGGCTCTGCCTCTACCTCTGTCTTCCTTACGTCGCTCGACCTCTGCGTCTATCTCTTGTTGTGATAATGGCAGCATACGTATTCGTTGCCTTTGCCTGCGCATTTTGTCCTCCTTTGCTTCCTTCGTTTAATTCTTTGTTTGCCTCCATTGTAAATCTCATGTTGCTGCCTCTGCCTCACCTTTCATCTCCTTTACTTCCTTCGTTTTCCTTCTTTGCTACACTCCATTGTCTCTCTTGTCTCTGCGCCTCTATTACCGTCAATGAAAATATTTCCAACAATCTCCTCCTTTGGCATTGATGGCAATACACTTTCTCTGTTTTCCTGCTCTTTCTCTCACCTTTATCTATATTACTGCTCTTCCTCCCCTTTTGACATCAATGGCAAGGGGTTTGAATTCTTAGTGTAGTTTCTATCTTTTGATCCACGTGATTTCGTGCATTTCCTCTTTCTGAAATTTTCTGACTTTGTACGTTGCTGCTTCAACCTTTGGATTAGAAACATGTCGGGTTCACTATTCTTCCGTGTTCAGTTCACGTCAAGTTCACCACTCTTCCGCTGCACCACTAACCCTTTTTTCTTTTTTTATTGACTCCTTTTTGCTGAATGTATTATTGCCATAATCCTTTTGATCCTGAGGACCTGTTTTCATGCTTCCCTTGCTGGTTGATCTCCCCCTGAGAATGATATTCTCGTTTCTATTCTCCCCCTGAAACTGTGCTTTCTCTTCATATTAGAGAGTAGCATCTACAGATACTACCCCTAGTCTGTCTCTCAAATATTCAAATGGTTCTCTGGCAAGCGGTTTGGTAAATATGTCTGTTGTCTATTCTTTTGTTAGCACATACTCCAGTTTTACTATCTTCTGAGCCACTTGTTCTCGAAGAAAATGATACTTGATTGGGATATGTTTAGTTTTAGAGTGAAGCACAAGGTTTTTAGATATACTTATAGCACTTGTATTATCACATTTGATTGAGATAGGTCCATCAATGCTTACCTACATGTCTTGAAGAGATTGCTTCATCCACATGACTTGTGTACAACGTGTTGCTGCTGCTATATATTCTGCTTCTGTTGTAGACAGAGAGATATATGTTTATTTCTTGCTTAACCATGCCACCAGACTTTCTCCTAGATAGAATGCACCTCCACTTGTACTTTTCCTGTCATCCACACAGCTGGCCCAATCTGCATCTGTGTATGTTGTCAAAGTGAAGCTTTTGCCTTTAGGATACCAAAGTCCATACTGTGTTGTTCCTTGTAGATATCTAAATATTCTTTTGACTGCCAGAAGATGGTTTTGTTTAGGTGCTGCTTGATATCTAGCCACTAGCCCTACTGCTAGCATGATGTCTGGTCTTGATGCTGTCAGATACAACAGACTTCCTATCATGGATCTGTAGAGTTTTTGATCTATATCTGCAGACCCATCATCAGCACACAGCTTGCATCCCGTGATCATGGGAGTTGACACAGGTTTGCAGTCCTCCATTTTGAACTTTTTCAACATTTCTTTTAAGTATTTTTCCTGTGAGATGAACGTACATGTGTTCTTTTGCTGAATTTGAAGTCCTAAGTAGAAACTGAGCTCTCCAATCATAGACATCTCAAACTCTGTTTTCATCTCATCAGCAAACCCTTTTGCTGGTTCTTCTCTGTTGCTTCCAAACATAATGTCATCAACATATACTACAACAATCAGGAGTTCATTTTCATGGGCTTTTATCTATAAATTGTTGTCTACTCCACCTCGCTTAAAGCCTTGTTTTTGCAAATATTTATCCAGTCTTGAGTACCAAGCACGAGGAGCCTGTTTCAGTCCATAAAGAGCCTTTTTCAGTTTGCATACATAGTCTTCTTTGTCTGTTAATGAGAAGCCTTCTGGTTGTTCCATGTAGACTTCTTCTTCTAAGTCTCCATTCAGAAATGCGGATTTTACATCCATTTGATATACCTTGAAGTTTTGGTAGCATGCAAAGGCCAGAAACATTCTGATGGCTTCCATTCTGGCTACAGGGGCAAATGTTTCATCGTAATCAAGTCCTTTGATTTGTGAGTATCCTTTGCAAACCAATCTGGCTTTATTCCTGATTACTTGTCCTTGCTCATTCATTTTATTTTTGAATACCCATTTTGAGCCTATGACATTTTTCTCAGTGGGTCTAGGAACTAATTCCCATGTATTGTTTTTCTCAATTTGGTCCAATTCTTCATTCACAACATTTAACCAAGACTTTTCCTTGCTGGCTTCTTCGAATTTCTTTGGCTCTATTTGTGACAACATGGCTATGTATACCTCTTCATTTTGTTCTGTTAGTTTCCTTCTTGTTTGGACCCCTACTCTCTTTTCTCCAATGATCTGATCTTCAGGATGGTTCTTCTGAGTATATCTTGAGGGAGATTTAGAACTCAGCTCTGTATCTTCTGTTGTCTTGCTTGTTTCCTCATCATCTTGGTTTTCTTCTTCATGTTTGTCTGATGGACTGCAGCAGTCTGTATCTCTTGTATTGTTTGGAAGTTCTTCATCAAATCTCACATCAATGCTTTCTACTATTTTTTGAAGAGTCTTGTTGTAGCATTTGTACCCTTTACTTTTGGATGCATATCCTAGAAATATCCCTTCATCTTCTCTTGCATCAAATTTTCCAAGATTTTCATCATTATTCTTTATGTAACACTTGCTTCCAAAGATTCTGAAATGTTTGATTGAAGCTGGCTTTCCATGCCATAGTTCATAGGGAGTCTTATCACTGCTTGGCCTTAAGTGAGCTTTATTAAGGATATGTACTGCTGTGTGCACTGCTTCTGCCCAGAAGGTCTGAGCAATATTACTTTCATGCATCATGGCTCTGGCTATTTGCTGTACAGACCTGTTTTGTCTCTCTGCTACTCCATGTTGCTGAGGTGTTCCTGCAATAGTAAATTGTTGCTTTATCCCATGTTCATTGCATAGGTCAGCAAAGTCATAATCTATGAATTCACCTCCTCTGTCTGATCTGATGCATTTCAGCTTGCATCCTGTTTGATTTTCTACTAATGCTTTGAAGATCTTAAATTTTTCCAGAGCTTCTGATTTATTCTTGAGAAATGCAACCCATGTCATTCTGGAGAAGTCATCTATTATCAGCATGAAGTAGGATTCTCCACTTGGAGTTTTAGTTCTTGCAGGTCCGCACAAGTCCATGTGCACAAGTTGTAGAGGTCTTCTTGTTGATAACTCATCTTTGGCCTTGAAGGATGTGTGATTCTGTTTGCCTAATTAACATGGTTTGCATATGGTATTAGAAGGCCTCTTTATTTCTGGCATGTCTTTGACAGCATTCTTCTTGCTTAGTCTGATTATGTGATTGAAGCTGAGATGTCCCAACCTTTTATGCCATAACCATGACTCTTCTAGTCTGCTAAGATGACATGCTTCATCTTCCTCTTTCACAATGTAAACATTACTCTCTGTTCGAACTCCTTTGAGCAGAGTCTTACCTGTGGTGCTTGATCTGACTTCACAATCTTGTGCTCTAAAAAGAACTTCACAGCCTTTGTCACACATCTGACTGACACTTAGTAAATTTTATTTCAGCCCATCTACAAATAGTACGTCTTGGGCCTTTCCTCTGCCATTGTCTATGCTGACTGAGCCTTTTCCTTTGATCTTACCTGATTTATCATTGCCAAAAGTAACATTGCCAGATTTCTTTTCATCAAGAGTTATAAACTTGCTTTAGTATCCTGTCATGTGTTTAGAGCAGCCATTGTCCAAATACCATTAACTTTTCAAATCTTGAGCAGTTAGAGCCAAGTCACATTTATTCACCTTCTTTATCCACTAGAGGCACCCTTTTGTTTGGTATCTTTTGTGAGGTGATGAATTACATCTTCTTAGAGGAAATTTGGAGGGTATATGTCCAACTTGATTGCATACACAACATTTTATCATAATTTTTGTAGAATTATGAGTAAGAACATAATTTCTTTGATTCATAAACTTCCTTGAGGTGTTAAACATCAATATTTGTCCATACTTTCTACACTCAATGATTTTATGACCAAATTCCTTACAATAAAAATAGTAACCATAGAAACTATTTGCATACTTGATGTAAGGTTGTCTCTTCCATTTGTTTGCTTGAGGCAGTCTCTTCAATGTTTGCATCTTTTGCTGGTTTGAATTACCCCTTCTTGCATGGAAATATGCAGCAATGTGTCCCGGCTTGTGGCAGACATAACAGGTGGCATTCTTCATAGGAGGGAAGAATCTCCTTTGATGGCTTCCAAATTTGACATATTCAGAGACATATGTCCCTTTCTCTGCTGTCTTAGTATTTATTGCCTTCTTTGTTATTAGAGGCTTCTTTTGATCTCTGTATTCCTCATTACAGGTTTCTTCTTTTGTAGGAATTGTTTGAGATGCTTCATCATTCTTCTTTTCTTTTACAAAAATAATCCCTCTTTTGTCTTTTTCTTTTCTTTTTCTTGATTCTCCTTCATAGCCTATTTCAGTTTTTATCATAGGGGATCTTTGAGCAACCAGAATTTCATTCAACTTACTAGAGCTTGTTGTTTGAGAAGAGCTTATAACCACTTTCCTTTGAGGATTTTCTAGTTTCTTCCTGAGACATACTACTTCTTCTTCCAGCTTCTCTTGTTCTTGGGTTTTATCCTTGATTTGTTGAAGTAACATGTCTTCTATCTTCTTGGCTTATTCAAGTTATACCTTCAGTTGCATGAGGACTTCTGAATTTTGTTCTTCTCGTACAAACTTGAGGAGAATGTCCTTTTGTTTTCTGCATTTCAGCTTGAGTCTATCAATCTCTTCTAGAGCACTTCTTAGCTCCCCCTCAAGGTCAACTTCACCTTCTTCTTCTTCATCTTCTAGCAGGAGACCTTCAAGTTCTTCTATAGCCATCAATAAAAATTCAGAGGTTCCATCTTCACTTGAGAGTTCATCTGGATCTTCAGATGTACTGTTGTCTTGTTGAGCATAGAAGGATTTTCTGCTGAACTTCTTTCCTTTCTGCCAGTTCTTTGATGTATTTTTCTCTGATTCTTGAGCCTGATTTTTTACTTTCTTGTGAGGACACTTAGCAGCATAGTGTCCAACTCTTCCACAGTTAAAGCATTTGAAAGGAATTTTACCTTTGTATTTACCTGAACCTCTATCCAGTTTCTTGACAAATTTTTCTTCTTCTTCATCCGAACAAGAGCATATGTCTTCCTCTTCTTCTTTCTTCTTTTCTGTTTTAAAGGCAGCCTCCCTCGAACTTGGCTTCTTCTGTGGGAGCCTCATTTCATATGCTGTTAGATTTCCAAGTAGTTGGTTCATGGTCAAGGTCTCCCAATTAGTTGTTTCTTCTATAGCAGACACCTTGGGATTAAACCTGGGTGGAAGAGATCTTAGAATATTTTGTACAATTACAACTTCTTTTATGTTTTCTCCTAGAGCCTTCATGTTATTTACTATTTCTGCAACCCTTAGAAAGAAGTTAGCTATATCTTCATCATCATTCATTGTTAAGTTCTCAAACTGGGCTCTATAGACTTGAAGTTTAGTAGTATTTACCTTCTTGTCTCCCTCACAGATATTCTCCAGAGTATCCCACATTTCTTTGGCAGTGTTTTGTGCATTACTTTGATAAACTCTGCTTCACACAATCCATTTAATATGGCATTCATGGCTTTTGCGTTAGCTACAAAGTCTTGTTTGGCTTCTTTCTCTGAGGCAGTTTCCTTTGGGGCATATCCTAATTCCACAGCATCCCAAATTTCTATTCCTAGAGACATTATGTATGTCCTCATTCTGATTTTCCAGAAGGCATAATTTGCACCCGTAAAGAAAGGGGCTTTATTGGTTGAGCATACTTCTTTACTATCCATCCTGAGAACCTAGAATCTCCTTTCAGTTGTTAAACTGGTACAAAGGAACCCGCTCTGATACCAATTGTTGAACCCTTAGTTAAACTGAGAGGGGGGGGGGGGGGTGAATCAGTTTAACACATTCATCGTCTTTTAAAATTTTTTCATTAAACCTTATTTACACCTTCATTTATGTCCAACTTAATATGTGAGAAATCTTAGAATGTGAGCAGCAAGTATTAATATAATATAACAATAGACTTAATATGAGAGCAGCAGGTATTAAGCAGATATTATAAATCATATCAACACATAAACATCATGCACAGAGACACCAGATATAAGTGGAAACCCATAAAGGGAGAAAACCACATCTTATTATTGTTGTGATGCAAAGGCAAGCTCCAACTCCCTCTCACCACTATTTTTATGCATGCACCAACCTATAGGAGGATCCAACCTAAATTCTGCAAGCTACAACTTGCAAGGAAGCACCAACTCCCTTCAATTTTCTGCAAGCACCAACCTACAGGAGGCTCCAACCTAAGTCAACTACAACTGACATCTATCAAGCTGAAACTTGATAGGGAAGCTCCAAATTCCTCAATTTATCAAACTAAATGTTTTCTAATTTACCTCAGATATCAACTCTGATATGTAGCATCTCTTTCTGCTCTTCTTGTCTTAATCTTCTCTTCCTCACTCTTCTATACTATGCATTCTCTATATTTTCTCTCTCTAACCTCTTTATGCATATCCAGTTGATATTATTTATAGAGATCCTCACATGAATGTTTGTATTTCACAAAGAATTTGGAGTGAACAGTCATGACTCTTTGGCTTCTGTCTTCTCATTCCTTTTATCTGTTTATTCAATAAATATAACTGTAGGTATCAATTTAACATTACAGTGGGATATTTTTTCTCTTCTGGAGACTTGCCAATACATCACAAATAATAAAAATCAATTAAAACATTTACAATCAAATTACAATGAGAACTCTAGCTCAACTCATTTAGTCTTTTGGCTCGCTGCGCATTTGTCTTTTCTTTGACTGTGTCTGTCTTTTCTGTGACTGTGTTTTATCTATTTTCAGCTTTGTTTGCTCTTCTGTCCTCTGCTGTGGTGTAATTGCTGCATACATGTAACTATGCTTTTTATATCAGTGCATTTTGTATATATATGTAACTGCTGACTTTAAATCTGGGCAAATTCCAACGCTTTTTATACAGCAAGTGTCTTGTTGATGTGGTAAGTTCCGCAATCGGAACATATATACACCACGGCCTTTGTTTTATGGCCCGATGCGATTTCACACATCGCATTCGTATTATATTAATAGTCGCCCTCCACCTTAAGCTGAGGCCCGTGGGTTCACAGACCATGCGACACATTTTAACAAAAACTGCCTTTTTTAATATGACTTCAATTAACTCTTGGTGTAGTAATAAAACCTGTTTAAACATATAAAATCCCTTTCGAGACCACCTACCACGTTATCCGATGCGATATGCTACTCCTCGACTTCTTCCGATTGTGATTGATCGCAATCGCAACTTTTAGTTGCAAGTCCTGCTGCCCTGCTTTCACTCTGATGCGATTGACTTGATGTGATGCGATGAATAGCTTTACAAATACTTTCGATTGCGATTAATCGCAATCACAAATTCCATTTGCATGTTCCGATGCCATTTTTCCAATGCGATTGACCACTGTTCACTTCATTCTACCGATGCGATTGGAACTGGAACTCAAACAAATAAAATCATAATTTATAGACCCATCGGGTCCAGAACTCAATTGCAATCGCAATCCTTTATTTTCATGCTCCGATGTTTTGCTTTTGTCTGATGCGATTGAACACTGTTCACTGCATTTTTCCGATGCGATTGGAACTGGAACTCAAGCATTTGTTAATCATAGTTTATAAGCCCATCGGGTCCGAGCTTCAATTGCAATCGCAAGTCTTTGTTTATATGATCCGCTGCCAAATTTTTATTCGATGCGATTAGACTAATCCGATGCGATTATGCCAGACTTCAAATACATTTGAATCATAATTCATACACCCATCGGGTCCGAAACTCTATCGGAAGTCTTGTCGATATGTTCCGTTGCCAATCCTTTCTCCGATGCGATTGGAAAGGGTCCCATCTTATGGTACTTTGGTTCTTTCGCTTATTAAGTGCTTCATATTAATATATATGCTTTGAACCTTTGTGTATTAGGCACAATATATGTAATGTGATGCATATATATATATATATATATATATATATATATATATATATATATATATATATATATATATATATAAAAGCTTCGGACCGAAAGCTTCCGGACTTCAAACATATATCAATTATGGTTCATTGATCCATCGGGTCCAGACTTATATCGCAATCGCAACTTTCTGTTGTTTACATATTCCGCTTCACAGTTTTTCTCCGATGCGATTGGGAAAGGGTCCCACCATATAAGGCTTTGATACATTTGGCTCTTTGTCCATTAAAGCGCTCCATTACAAATATCTATGGTTTGGAACTTTGGGTCACGATTCTCGAAATTATATATATATCCTCCAGCTTGGGCAATTCTCGGAATTAAGGTTCATATATATATATATCCGCCGGCTTGGGCAATTCTCGGAATTTTATATATATGCATACATTGCCGCTTGGGTTATGATTCCCAGAATAAGATTTTATATTATATGTAACACCCGGCTGGGTAAGGATCCCCGGAATAACGGCTCTGCCTCTGCCTCTGTTGCTTCTATCGCTCGACCTCTGCCTCTACTGTTGTGATAACGGCTTTGCCTCTGTATTCGCTGCCTCTGCCTTTGCTTGTCTCCTTTGCTTCCTTCGTTTGCTTCTTTGCTACCTCCATTTTCTGTCTCTGTCTTTGCTGCCTCTGCCTTTGCATGTCTCCTTTGCTTCCTTCGTTTGCTTCTTTGCTGCCTCCATTTTCTGTCTCTGTCTTTGTTGCCTCTATTGCCGTCAATGACAATATTTCCAACAA
>JAXQQM020059591.1:0-44021 GCA_034641835.2 Pinus albicaulis
TGGTTGGAGGTGAGGGGATTTCAAATGAGACCGTAGAATAATGAGTAGGATCGGGGAGAAATTGTGGAACTTCCTTTCTCTCAATCTTTTCTCTCTCTGGTGAATGCTCCATTATCGGTAAAGAGTGGTAATATTATTCGACAACTAAGTAGCTCCTTGGAGAAACTCATTCAAGCCTGGTAAGATGATCACAATGACATTCTAGATTTCAGGAATCACATTTAGCAAAACCTATGAGAGATGCATGATAGATTGGTGAGTCTATGGAGACAGTATTGGTGCATTCAAGAAAGGCTCGGCAGTATAGAAATGAGGATGGCTCAAACGGTGGGTCGTGTTCATCATGAATTCAATCCCCCACTATCCCAGATCCCCATGTCCTAGTAAATTTTGAAGATGTGTCATGATAGTTGCTTGTCTTTTGGTCTTACTAGTTTTTTTTGGCACTTTTTGCTTCTTTATGTAAACCTCTATATTTTGGAATTTTGCTTTGTACGTGGGTATCCATCTATTTGCCAATAAATCTAGTAAGATCGAGACTAATATATTTTTGAGAAATAAATATTGTAAGTGTAGAAAAGAGTGGATTTACCAAAAATAAAATAAAAGGTAAAAAACTTTTTTTAATCTGTTTTACTTGTTAATTTTATATTTCAATATGGCTAAAAAACAATGTTTATAATTTTTTTCTATATCATGATAGGTCAAAGAAAAAAATGTTCTCATTTTTATACAATAAAATCTTATTCTTATGGAGTTCATGCATGCATGGACAACCTATTTAATAAAATTGCATCATAGTGGTGGGCACTGAAGATCAAGAGTTTTGGCTTTAACTAACCTTTTTTATATACACAAAAGAAAAACAATTCCAATTAGAATTAGCATCGTGTTTTCATGCTAATTGGATTTACAAATGTTACTTACCAATTTTCCATAGGCAACTTTTTTTTACTACCTACTCTACTCTCTTGTATTTATTATCTACTCCATTTACTATCATTTACTACCAGCCTATATTTGTGAATATCAATTACTTTTATTTTTTATATCTACTTAATATTAAGTCATGTAAATAAGCATTAGGTATCAGAATTGATTCAATATAAGTATAATTTATTATTATAAAAAACTCAACTAATATTCATTCATTCTTGCTGATAAAAAATAGTGTTATTTATGTGTTCTTTTGTATATGGGTTCTACATCATAATACATATGTACACTAATTATTAGGCTTTTAATTTTTTTGGTGAAAAAAAGAATTTTTTTTTTAATGGAAAATTGTGTTGTTCAAGGTTTTAAATAGTGTTTTTTTTTAATTGGATATTTTAACGATATCCATAAAATAATATTATATTCAAATAATTACCTTAAAAACACATTGCAATTGTTTAAAAGATTAGAGCACTTATCTTATAAAAAAAAAAAATAGTTTCATTACATTTAAGGGATTATGCCTATAAAACAAAAGATTAAATGACCATATTTAATTGGCTCCATATAGTTCTTATATAGTATATAAGTAAATAGTTCAGCTGAATTCTTTCTATACATTCTATATATAGAATGTAAAAAAATGATCTTATTAAATTCTTTCCATATAATTCTTATATAAATTGTAATATTTAAGTATACTTAAAATTGTAATATATATAAATTCCCAACATATATCTATAGGCGTCTCCTTATTGGAATTGACCATTTTAATCTTTTTTCTAATTAATTTTTTTGATTTGATGGTCTAAATTAAGAGATATCAACATGTTCTAGTGATGGTAACGACTATATCAATAAATAAAATTTACAACACTAACTTTTTTACACATCTAAATCACTTGTTTAAACTATATTTAAATTAAAAATTTATAGTTAAAAATTTACCATAGCATTTGCTAACTGCTACCTATCACAATTAATAAAAATGGAGAAATTTAAAAATTGTTCTGCTCTATACAAGCACGTGGATCAACTAAAAATATATAAATTTACAAATTCTTCTACTCCATATAAGATAAACACGTTACTCCATACCAACACAAACACGTGGATCAACTAAAAATGTAAATTTAAAAATGGTTCTACTCCATACAAACACGTGGATAAACTAAAATATGTAATGCAGCAATTTATAACGTAAATAAAAGTAATGGAAGAATTGTTCTACTCCATACAAACACGTGGATCAACTAAAAACATATAGATTTGAAAATGGTTCTACTCCGTACAAACACGTGGATAAACTAAAATATGTAATGCAGCAATTTATAACATAAATAAAAGTAATGGAAGAATTGTTCTACTCCATACAAACACGTGGATCAACTAAAAATTGAAATCTTAAATTGGTTCTACTCTCTACAAACACGTGGATCAACTACAGTGACTTAGGATATCCTACCCAATCCTCTAAAAATAGGTGAAGTACCAATCCTAGGTACAATCCAACTGAAATATCCAACTCATTTCTCACCGAAAGAGTAATCCTAGTCTTATCAACTTAATTACCATGTAGAATTTTTTAGAGCCAAATATAACTTTCACAATTTCACCTCAATTTTCAGCTTCTTGAGAACTATTTCCTGGAAATTTCAACCCTATAGATGATATAAAACATTTAATTATAGAAGAATTATTTCACTCCTTTTCAACCCAATTACACATCAAAGATCAAATAAAATTAAAGTACAAGTGTACTTGAATACCATAATGTTGAAACTCTTAGTACAAATTTTACAAGCATATAAAGGAATCAAAATATGTTATTATATCTTATTATAACATCAAAAAATATGCTCTTTTATCTTTAAGATGCGTGTTATATAACTTAACCAATTCAACTATATATTACGTCAAATTAACATGAACAACAAGTGCTAGAATCTATAGAATCAAGAGGATAACATAAGCTAAAAATAAAATCTCCATGTACACACTATTTGGACAATCAAAAAATGGATATATATATATATATATATATATATATATATATATATATATATATAAAGTTGAAATACAAGCACATAGCACAATTGTATCATAAGCTAAGCACAAATTAGTCTCTCTAAACCCTAGTTGAGGAAACCATAAGAAACCATAATCACTAAATCCTCCTACTTAGGAATCACTCATAACCAAAGTTGGCCACTCCACCAAAGCTCCTCGACAAGCTATTTTTACCATTGGGATGACATCCTCCTTGGCTCCTACACTTGCATCTCATAAGTGCATAAGGATTTTTTTTTATCTTCAGAGTAAACATAACAAGTTTTATTAAGTTTTCCAAATCCCATAAACCCATAGTATTTTTCTCTCCGTAGAGATAAAAATGAAATGTTTCCTTTGTAACTATATTTTATTGTATGAGATACAAGTTATTTTTAATTAAAATTGTATCATTTTCTATGACCCATCAATCACGTTTGTTGTTGATCATTGATAGTGTTTGCTATGAATCCCTTGTAGTGATTTAGAAATATATATACTTGCTACAAATTCAATGTAAATGTTGTTTTTAACTTTACAATGCCTTTAGATGATATTTGAGAAAGTGAATAGGTCCTATAATTAGTAGATTTTTTGTGAATATTTGGGTTAAATCTAACTTATAAATGTTATCAACATATAATGTTTCCATGGAGAAAAAATTTTGAATTCTAGTTTACATCTGAATTTTGAAATTGACTACTGTGTATTGGTGAGTTCTAATGCTATATTGTATTGTTATATTTTTTAAATTGGTTTATGATGAGAAAAATTTCTTTACATAACGTTACCAACAATGGAATTCTTAGATCAATAAACTTTAAATTTGGTTGTTGAAATAGAGATATGTTACATAATGGTAATGAAACTAATCATTGTATTGGTGAAGGAAAAAGTTGCATTAAGGGGACTCAGATATGTTACAAAGTGGTATCAAAGAAAATTTCAAGCACTAGACCTACATGGGTTATGAGTTGTGGCTATTGATTATAGCACTAGGGGTTTTACTACTCAAAAGAAACGAATGATAAATACTTTGGTGCCATGTTAAGCTAACAAACATGTTATTCTTGAATATGTGAATACGAATTCCTGTATCCACACTCAAAACTATATGATCTATTGTTGATTGAATAATTTTGTATGATCCTTATGGAAGTGCCCAAAAGATGATGGATTTTTACTACCATCAAGACTTAATGATGAATATTGTGCATCGTTGATTATTGAGTTTGGTGATTCATTTTTAGATGATTTGAACACCTAAAAGGATAAGAACCCTAGTGATTGATGATACTTATCCTTATTCATTTCCCATGGTTTTAATGCATGGATTGAAGGTATTATCCTTTTCTTTAGAATATCTATTATTAAAATATAATATGTTCTTCACTTATGGTGATTGTTGTTAATTTAATAGATCTTAAATTACTTCATAAATTATCGACTGAAGCTTGTAAATTAATGAAGAATATGTGCACCATTTTTTCTAGGATTCCTTATTATGTGAGTAGCTTTAAAATTGAATTAGGATGTTTTTATGCACATGTTTTTTCTAAGAATTACTCAAAGTAAAAATATTTTCACTCTGAAAGGAAAATCTCGCACTGACAGAAATAAATATAGCTTTAAATGCAGAAATAAATATCACACTAACATATTCAAATCTACTTCACACTGACAGAAATAAAACTAAACTTTATGTGTAAAAAAATATCACACTAGAAAAGTTAAATATAAATCTATTTCACACTGACAGAAATAAATCCTTGAAACAAATTATAATTCTAATTGCAAATTATAAATCAAATGATTCTACTTTCTATCTAAATCAATTGCAATTTACATGTGCATAATAAATCTCTTTGATTATTGTCTTCATTTTTCACAAAACAAGATTAAAGTTATGAAAGAAATTCTACAGAAAGGAATTGTATAGAAACTTATATAATGAGTTCTATAGAAAACTCTATCTTAACTATCACAAGCGTTCTCTGGAAAAAAAAGAAGTTATAATCATTGTGATAACTTAATCCTATGAAATAGAAAGCTTAAATAGAAGTAAAAATGAAACCTTGCAGTTCCTGTGGGACCCTCCCATGAGTTCAGGTACACATATCTCATTAGAAACTAATCATGCATCTATCCTCACATCACAATGGAATAAGAAGCTCGATTAAACGAGTGTAGAGAGTTTTTAAAACAATAACAATTCATGTGTATCATTGTGCTGAGAGGCAAGCTTTATAACCTCCTTGGTCTTATATCCTTCTCAAAAAAATGTCTTAAAATAACATCTTTTAAATAATAAAAAAATGATTCTTCATGATTTTTTATCGAAGAATCAAATCATGATGCAAAATATCAGCTTTAATCAATGATGCAAAATATCAGCTTTAATCAATGATATTCTCGCTCACATGATCTATCTTCAGGCTTTCTGCTAGGTTGATTTTCATGTTGACCTCCTCCTATGGCATCCTTATCACTTTTATAGATCATAGGAATATGTGGATATCACTATTCAGGTTTTCATCTCCCTATTTATATGCTTCGTTCCTCCACTGGTGTTTCGAAACCTATATATTCTTCAAGTAAGCTGCAAAATCGATTATTTGTTGTAGAATTGGTGTACTTCGGTAGCTTGTGAAAATATTAATTCAAATGATCAAGAAAATATGAAAATACGAATAAAATAAGATTAAATACCCTTTTTTCCCAATGAACTTTCAATATGACACTTAATTGGAGTTATTATGGTAAAAATGGAAAATAATGGACTTTAAAGAGGGCGTCAAAAAGGAAAATTTTTGGTCAATGTTGAATGAAATTTTCTTATGACTATTATGAGAGAGTTTAATATATTTTAAAATATCCATATTTGATGCTACATCATACTTTTGATGTGATTTAATAGTAATATCCTTAAGGATCATGTATCCATATGAAAGAGTAATTTTCTTATGCATATAACTTTGTTGAGTGAATTTGTTATTCATAAAGAGAAATGTGTGTGTCCATTAACATGGGTATTGACATGAATGCATGAATGAGTTTGATTGTGGAAAAAGTAGTACTTGTTATTTTCTGTAATGTCATTATTACATAGTTGACCTCGTCTTAAAGGTTCTATTTTGAATGATAGTTTTGAGTGGGTCATGTGCTACTCATTAGAATGAACTAGCACTTGTTTTTCACTACAGGAGTGTTATGTATGACATTATATTTGACATATTTTTACTTCTTTTTTTATTACCACCATATTAAATAAACCAACAAACTTTTGATTATGCATTTGAAATACTTTTTATTAAGCATTTGAAACTTGTCATTTGAAATATGGTAAACTTCCATAAAAATCTTAAGTATGGTTGAAGTTGTATGAATTTTCTTGCTATATTATGGGTAATGATAACAGTACTTGGTTTAGTTTAGTATGGAATTCATGTTGCCAAAGATATTTAGAGAGAAAGTGTCACTAATTTTTTATTGAATGAGAATTGTACAATCATGATCACATTTTAATGGATTTAAAATTTTGTAAGATAGATTGATTTCAAGTTTGAGTAAAAATGCATATAAGAGAAAGAATTTTTGTAGATAGTTCGCATGTACACACACACACACACACACACACACACACACACACACACACACATATATATGATTCTATAATTAATGCTCAAAGGCAAGGATTATATGCATTACAAGTATATATAGATGCATGGATTTAACTATGAGTACTTGAATGGATATATTTATGGAGCAAGAAAATAGTGCTTTACTATGACATAAATAACAATATTGTTATATATACATTTTTTGTATAGGATTTTTTTTAGAAACATCGAGAGAAATATTACTTTAAGAGGGTAGTAAGCCACCACTCACAAAGAGATGGTATTCAAATCTCACCTAAAAAGTGAGTATTTTTGTGTGACCGAACATACAATATGTTTTCTTTTGTTGATGATTACCTCATGAAATCATGTAGAATATTTATGATTATGCCTCCAACACTTTCCATTGGAAAAATGATGTTCGTATTATAAAATAAACTTCTTTTTTTGTCTGTGTTGAGACTGTAAATTGTGAGGAAAATATTAGGTAAAACTTCCTCCGCATCAACTCAATATTTCCTCTACTTTCACTCTTATATATTAGATATATGAGAATGAAAATTATATATATATATATATATATATATATATATATACATAAAGTAAAAAATATTATTATTCCCCGATCGGGGTGCGATACAAGTCATGGATATTCTTGGGATCCCTGCCATACGTAAACTGGTTGATGAAAGTGTAACACCTCCAGTTTAAGGAAAAAAAAAAAAATGTCTTTCCACCTATATACTGGGGTTTCATTTTTATTTACCTGGTTGTCTGAATATTAAGTTCATAAATTGGATTTTTATTTCCATCTTTTTAAATTTTCCTCTACCCCTCTAGTATCTCATTTAAAATTTAAGATCTCTTTTCCACTATCCCTTCCTAATAACATTCAATATTCCCCATGTGTATATTAAAACCATGTATATAAGATTCTATACCCCCTCTATATCAACATGGGATACTCCCCCTAGATATAATATAATTCTAGACCCTATGTACATTCATATCTTTCGATAACATCATATAAGCCATACATATATAACACATATACCACTTATATATATAACACATATATATATCCTTTGATAATATTACTTGAATGCGCATACATATATATAACACACATATATATATAACTCATATATATATATACACTTGGATAAAATTATTTGAATGCGCATATAGATATATATAACCTATATATATAAAACACCCCCTTTTTATAATATCATTGAATCCGAATAAATATATAACACATATATACACCATTTGATAATATAATCGAAACCGCAGCAAGCATATACTATACCTAATATACCTATACCTTACCCACATGTTGAAATAACGCTTGGATATATATATAAAGTACAGCGTGTACATACTACTAATTTCGTATGTCGATGAGTCTACGCCTATTTCAGTTATCGTCGCGGACTATTGATAAATATAACAGTGATTCAACTATTAATTATGGAACGCCGAGACCTACCAGTCCCGATATAAACCTAACCCTAATCATGAAACTTGTTGGCGTTGTTTTACTGTTCAACCTTTTTTTCCTAATTCATCGTGACAGGGTATATTATTATTGGTTTATACTTTTATGAATATTACCGCCTGCAATGATGTTGACAGTCCTGCGTATTGGCGTCTATGCATAATACAGATCCGAGCGCCTTGCCTCTTGCGTCGAATTATAATTGTTTTGGTTTGAAACGGTGCATATACAATTTGGTTTTTATACGCATAGTACACACCATGCGTATTGATTGTGGATGGAGATAGCAGTATAGCTTAGTGATCTGACTGGTCTGGTTTAACGTGTGGGTTTCATTCTGACGTTTTGATGGTTTTGTACGCAGGGAAGGCGTCTCGCTCAGGAGATTGAAGTACCAGATGTCGGCGTTTGCAGACTCATACCCAGCAAGTAATTTGTGTGTAACGCTTCCATTTGGCATTCCAGTCTGGCCCAGTACTATGTGAGCCAACTTCTGGGTCTCAGTACCTCGTCTGCAACTCATTTACATCACCGAGTACCCCTATGTCGATGCTGGGTTTTCCAAATCGACTTTGGGATTTTTCTGTTTTTTTTTTTTTTTTTTTTGGGCAGTGGGATTAGGGTTTCTCCTACCCTTCCCATTTATCTCTGCGGCATAAACTCGACGCCACTCACCTTTCCCTCCGCCTTATATAGCTGGCTCAGTTTACAGTTGAATCTTACTCTGGTTGTTGTATTTGTCTTTATTCACAATTCGTTCACCGAAGGCGTGGATCTTTCCCTGTGGATTAGGTGCAGGAATACCAAGTCGGCTTAAAGGTATCGGCTCCTACTCCGTGGAGAGTTCGAGCGTAAGGTTTGTATAGTTCTTTACGTTCTGCAACTCATTTTGATCTCGTCCGATATCATCTACTGATTGTTTTGTGCAGAGGGTGCAGACGGTGGGGTTTTCTGGCCGCGCTCTTCGTAATTCATACATATCCTTGTTTTTCTTATTATAGGTTTTTGGTAGTCCGCTTTGATGTGAATACGGGTTGTTTTACTAAGAAGGGTTTTTCTTTTGCAGATTTCTTACGGCTGCGCTCAGTACGCATTGCATGGATAGGAGCCATTAATAGGCTTTCCTCCTGGCTACATGCCGCACCCTTCGCTAGCATATTTTCCCACGTTCTGACGCGGAATCTCAGATTTCCTTGCGTCCAGGTTTGATAGCCTTCCTATGGCTGACGTGCTAATATGATTTTTGGTTTGATGTCGTATTGACCTCTGGTTTTTTATTTTTAAAGCAATGCGAGCCCAGGGTAGAATGCAACCCTATGCATAGGTCAATCTCGAGTTTCTGTCATACAATTGCAGAGATTCATGCCTCTGGTTTATTTGCTTGCGTTTCAGAACTATAGTATTGTTGATATCCAGTACCAACTGTCAGGACCTATATTATGGATAGGTTTTTATGCTTTCGGCACCCTATCTAATTTGTAACTACGGTCAGCGGCGTATTGGCCAGTCGAGTCCAAAAATTTTCGTTTGGCTTTGTTGCAGATGGCACAGATGACTAACGAACCACGCCAGGGGAAAAGCCGAGCTCCCACGTCGGTAACTCCCTTCCTTAACATGAATGCGCCCTCTGTATTTCTTTCGTTTTTAATACTAGTAACGCTCTTCACGAAAATAGACAAGGCTATACTGCCTTTGCAAATTCAATATAATACCTTCTGGCATATAAAAACTTTCCACCCGCGACATATGGGCATCGAGACCCTGCGTAAAGGTTGGGTACTCGGCCCTTGCTATCTTCGCGTCATTTCGTAGTTTTATAGTTGCGTCTGTTATCTACCATCGTTTAAAATATGAGTATTCATATGATAGATAATATTCATATGATAGATAACCTGAATATGATATGAATATAGATAATATGTATTCACATGCATGTTTAAACTACGTTTTTAAAATATATCATCGTTTTATTTTTACCTCTGTTCATTACATATCATGTTTAAAAAGGACCTAAAATGCCGTGGACATTAATGTCTGTACAATTCGGAGGTATTGAATTAACACAGGCCCAATGCATAATAAATTAAATAATCACCATGATCTCATATAGTTTGACCATACATTCATTCGCATAGTTATATGGTTCATATCTATATTTCTTCCACCAACTACTCATTTATAATCGTTGTTAAAATGAGTTGTTGTTTTAGCTCTCGGCTCTTATATTGTTTCTGTTTTTGTTTTGCATATATATGTATTGGATAGTTAATTGAGTAGTGTACCTTAATTATAGGTTAAGTCTTTTGCTATAATATTTATTTCAAGGATTAGAGGTAGATTTAAGAATGCAATATACACTATAAATGCTATAAATGATATAACACTTCTTTAGAGTAGAATTTCTTCTTAAGCTAGAAAATTTCGAAATACATATTCTAATGTCTTTGCTTCTCTTTTATTGTACCATGTAAATTTCAGTTCTGCTACAATAGTTTTCTAACGTACATATGAGCATTTAATTTCACCTTTGTATATATATGTGGAACAAGTTAATATTCAATTATCTGTGGAGACTAAGTACCTTCAGATTTAAACCGTCTTTGGTTTAAAGTTTCTGTGGGTTTCTACTCTATGGATTACTGGTCTACAACTAAACAGAATCTGGAAGGTGAATGCCTTAAGATGGATTCTGTTAAATGTAGTACTAAAATCAATCATACCATTCCATTAAATTTTATATGTAGCCAATTCATACCATAATAAATCAAAATAAACAAGAATTTCATAAACATGCCACTATTGCAAATGACCAACCTCCCAACCTTAGAGTCCTCTTTGTCTCCCAGAACTCACCCCCGAGCTGAGATCACCTCCATCACAGATCAACCTCTGATCTGCTTAGGAGCAGCTTATTTAAGCTCATATTTCCCCAAAGCATGTTTCTAATTCTGCGTCCAGAATAGCAGGATGCTTTCTTTCCTGTTTAGCCTAGGCTTCCCATTTGGGACTCTTTAAAGTTGTTTTATGCTTTTCCTCAGCTTTTCCAGCTTTTCTCACCTCTTCCCAACTACTTTCCTCTTCATTGGGGAAATTTAGATTCCTCCTCAAAATCTAAATTAATTTCTTTCAAGGATTTTTGAAAGATGGTGGGGATTTATTGCCTTATCCATCCTCATGGATTTTGGCAAGTGATCTCTAATTCTCATCTTGGTCAATATGCACAATCATTTTATTTATTTCATAAATTTAAATAGTAAATTACATTCACACTATACTGATCCTTTGGGGTCCACTCCCCTTAGGATTAAAGTTCACATGTCTAACTTTTTCAAATTCAACATAGAAATTGGGAGTGTTACATATTCCCCTCTGAAAATAAACACCGTCCTCGGTGTTGTTATTCAACTACTAGAGTTCACTTAAACAAAAATGGATATTTTTCCATCATTTCAGCTTCCCTTTCCCAGGTAGCTTCTTCAGCAGTAAAGTGCTTCCACTGCACTTTTACTTTGGCCACCGTTCTATTTCTCAATTCAATTTCTTCCCGCTCCAATATTTGAAGCGGTTCTGGCAGAAACTCCCCTTCTGGTTCCACCTGTACAACATTCCAATCAACTATGTGAGAAGCATCATGCACATATCTTTTTAATAATGAAATATGAAACACATTATGCACTCTAACATGGGGTGGTAAGGCCAACTTGTAAGCCACCGGTCCCACCCTTTCTAAAACTTCAAAAGGCCCACAATATCTAGGAGCCAGTTTTGCACAACTTCCTGCATAAAGTGTGCTCTTTTTGGGTTTGATGCGCAAATACACATGATCCCCCACTTTGAATTCTCGGTGCACTCTTTTCTTATCAGCATAGCTTTTCTGATGATCTTGTGCTGTCTTGATATTTCCCTGTATCTGTTTAACAATTCTTTCCATCTCCTGTAAGGCATCAGGTCCCAGCATTAATTTATCCTCAGGTTGGCTCCAACTCAAAGGAGTACGACACTTCCTACCATACAGTGCTTCAAATGGGCTCATCTTGATAGAAGATTGGTAGCTGTTATTATAGGCAAATTCAGCTAAATGCAATTACTCTTCCCATTTTGATGGTCTATCCATCACATACATTCTCAGCATATCTTCCAATACTTGATTAATCCTCTCTGTTTGCCCATCGGTTTGAGGGTGATAGGCAGTACTAAAATTCAACTTAGTACCCATCCCTCCAAATAATCCCTTCCAAAAGGCTGCAGTAAACTTAGCATCTCGGTCTAAAACAATTACCTTTGGCACCCCATGAAGCCTTACTATCTCTTTCAAGAACACATTCGCTACTTGAGTTGTCCCAAAGGTAGACTTTACTGGTATAAAGTGGGCATCTTTTGTGAGAGTGTCTACTACTACCATTACAGAATCATGTTGATATTTAGTTTTGGGTAACCCTGTTATAAAATCCATGGAGACTGTGTCCCATTTCCATTCTGCAATTGGCAAAGGGTTTAAAAGCCCTGCTGGGTGTTGATGCTCAACTTTGACTAATTGACATTCCATACATCTACTTAAATACTCTGCCACATCTCTCTTCATTCCTGGCCAGAACAACTTTTTCTTCAAGGCTGTTAACATCTTTTGGTATCCTGGATGTCCTGCATTGGGCTGTTTGTGATAGTCATCTAAAATTTCTCTTTTTAATGACTCTACATTTGGAATATACAACCTGTTTTTGTAATAGAGTAGCCCTTTTTGGTTTTGAGTGAAATCAGTTTTATCCCTTTTCTGTAGTTTCACCAAGAGTGTTTCATAGTTGGGATCTTGATTTGCTGATTTTCTCACCAATTCCTCTACCTCCATCTGGGCACTACTCCCAATGCTGTTTAAATTTTGACAAGCATTTCTACTTAATGCATCAGCAACTTTATTTTCTTTTCCCTTGATATGTTTTATGTCCATATCAAATTCACTTAGAAAGGACAGCCATCTGGCTTGCCTTGCATTCAGGTCAGTCTGGAAAAAGAAATATTTGAGGCTAATATGATCAGTCATCAATGTGAATTTTTTTCCAAGAAGATAGTGCAGCCACATTTTTAAAGCATGGATAACAGCTGCAAATTCTAAATCATATGCACTATAATTATGTTCATGTATTTTCAGTTTTCTAGATTCATATGCAATAACTGAATTTTCCTGCAATAGTACTCCTCCTAGCCCCTCTCTGCAAGCATCTGTACATACAACAAACTCTTTATCAGGATCAACAATTTTTAGTATAGGGGCTGAAATAAGTTTCTGTTTTAATTGTTCGAAACTGATTTGACATTTCTCAGTCCACACGAACTTGACACCCTTTCTTTGTAATGAAGTGATGGGATGTGCAATGGCAGAAAATCTCTCCACAAATCTACGATAGTAGCCTACCATCCCCATGAATGACCTTACTACTGAAACATCAGTTGGGACTGGCCATTCATTAATGGCTTTTATCTTTTCAGGATCAACTGCAAGCCCTTTTTCAGAAATAATATGACCCAAATATTGAATCTTATCCTTGTAAAATTCACATTTACTGAACTTGGCATAAAGCTGATTTTCTTTCAGAGTTTGTAACACTATCTGCAAATGTTCCTTGTGTTCCTCTTTGTTTTTGGAGTAGACTAAAATATCATCTATGAACACCAGAACAAATTTATCCAGATACTTATTTAACACACTGTTCATCAAGCACATAAAGGTGGCAGGGGCATTTGTCAATCCAAAAGGTAGGACTACAAATTCGTAGTGTCCATACCGAGTTCGAAAAGCTGTTTTGATAATGTCTTCTTCCTTGATTATGAGCTGGTGATACCCAGTTCTTAAGTCAATCTTGGAAAACACTGAGGCCCCTCTCACTTGATCAAAAAGATCGTCAATTCTAGGGAGTGGATATCTATTCTTAATGGTCAACTTATTCAGTTGACGATAATCAATGCACATCCTAAAAGTTCCATCTTTCTTTTTCACAAATAAAACCGGTGCTCCCCACGGAGACACACTTGGTCTAATGTAACCTTTATCCAATAATTCTTGCAGCTGCATCTTCAGCTCCATAAGTTCAGGCGGACTCATTCGATAGGGGGCTCGGGAAATAGGTGTGGCTCCCGGCACCAGATCTATGGAAAAGTCAATTTCTCTTTTGGGGGGAAGATGAGGAATCTCATCTGGGAAAACTTCTTTCACATGTACTGCATAAACTTGGTATCCTTTTCTAGCTGTTCTTTTTAATTGTAAGGCTGATATTTGTCTTACTGAAATGGATTTTGGTTTACCTTTTAGTGTAAAAGGTTTCCCTTCTTCATCCACACAATGCAGGGTTTTATCCCAGCAGTTCATCAGAGCTTTCTTCTTTTCCAGCCAATCCATTCCTATCAGCAAATCATAGGATCCTAATGGCAATATGTTCAAATTTACTTCTGTTGGAAAGCCATTTAATTGTATTGCTGTTTTGGGCAATTTATGTGTGACTTTTCTCTTAGTTCCGGTGGCCAGCTGTACCAACCATGACTGCTGAAATTTTTCAGGTTTAATTTTACATTTTTCTACAATTCCAGGACTAATGTAACTCAAAGAAGCACCTGGATCAATCAAAACAATAATAGGTAGGTCAGAAATCTTACCCTCCATTTCCACCATGGTTGCTTGATGTTCTGCTTGCCGATTTTCCAATGCTGCACTGATAGTTGGTATATTTCGGGCTATGTCATTTACTGTTGTTGCCTCTCGCTCTCTGCTAATCATATGAATATTTCGATGGGGGCAGTCTCTCATCATGTGGGGTTCTCGATAGCCCCAACATTTCAAAGGTTCCTTCATTCTGACTGTCCCTTCCTTTTTATTGTTCCCTTCTACTTGTTTTGAAGCCACTTGGGACTGAGCAGTTTGGCTTTCTTTTGGTTTATTGAATTTTTTCCGCTGATGATCTCGGCCAAAATTCCTTAGATATGCTGGTTTTTGTCTTTTCCCTTTGAACTCACCCTTGTTCAACCAGCTCTTCCCTTGTTCAGCCTTACCTTTAAACTGCTGATAGCATAATCTTGCTTTTCTAACCGCTTCGTCCATTGTCTTTAGGTTTTCAAACTCAATTTTCTCCTTGTACACAGTAGGCAAGCAATTCAAAAACCTTTGGACCTTTGCCTTTTCTTCCCTAATGTAAGGGACATATCTCAGTAAATTTGTAAAATTAGTGACAAACTCATCGATAGTGAGCTGTCCTAGTCTAATTTCATGGAATTCTTTAGCTTTATCATCATAATAACGTTTGTTCAAATAACGATTTTTGAACTTAGCCTGAAAATCTTCCCAAGTAAATGTCTTTTCATCAATGGCATGCACCATTTTTGTCTCTTCCCACCACAGTGTAGCTTTTCCTTGTAGCTGATACACAGCTAATCTGGCCTTCAGATTTCTCTCATATTCATAAACTTGGAAATACTTGATCATGTTCAGCAACCAAGCTTCAGCATCTTCTTCCTTCTCCCCATCATAGGAGGGAGGCTTGATCTTTCGGAATTCTCCCTGCAATTCTCTTTTCTGTTTATGTTGATGTCTAGCCGCATCATCATCATCCGCCTCATCCATCTTTCTCTTTCCGGAACC
Source organism: Pinus albicaulis (assembly GCA_034641835.2). NCBI lineage: Eukaryota > Viridiplantae > Streptophyta > Pinopsida > Pinales > Pinaceae > Pinus > Pinus albicaulis. The sequence goes on from JAXQQM020059591.1 coordinate 15,731, forward strand.
TTCGCCTTCCTGGCTGTTCCGGGAAGTTAGCTCTCTGATGAGCTTTTCCTGCTCCTTACTGGCTGATGACAACATGTCATTCTGGCTTCTTAGTTCAGCCAATTCTCGTTGCATTCTTTGCAACATAGCCATTACCGGGGCATTGGGATCTGGAGTAGCAAACTCATCACGCAGATCCACATAAATTCCTCCCTCTTCAGCCAGTTTAGCACCACTGTACACACTCATAAATTTGGTCAGTGAAATTGAAAGAAATAACAACAATTTCTACAATATTCATTTATAAGACTAGCATTCAGAATTCAGTGAGCACAGTAACAACAGCCCAGTTTTGTAACTTGGGCTCTGATACCATTTTGTAACACCTCCAGTTTAAGGAAAAAAAAAAAAATTTCTTTCCACCTATATACTGGGGTTTCATTTTTATTTACCTGGTTGTCTGAATATTAAGTTCAGAAATTGGATTTGTATTTCCATCTTTTTAAATTTTCCTCTACCCCTCTAGTATCTCATTTAAAATTTAAGATCTCTTTTCCACTATCCCTTCCTAATAACATTCAATATTCCCCATGTGTATATTAAAACCATGTATATAAGATTCTATACCCCCTCTATATCAACATGGGATACTCCCCCTAGATATAATATAAGTCTAGACCCTATGTACATTCATATCTTTCGATAACATCATATAAGCCATACATATATAACACATATACCACTTATATATATAACACATATATATATATCCTTTGATAATATTACTTGAATGCGCATACATATATATAACACATATATATATATAACCCATATATATATATATATACACTTGGATAAAATTATTTGAATGCGCATATAGATATATATAACCTATATATATAAAACACCCCCTTTTTATAATATCATTGAATCCGAATAAATATATAACACATATATACACCATTTGATAATATAATCGAAACCGCAGCAAGCATATACTATACCTAATATACCTATACCTTACCCACACGTTGAAATAACGCTTGGATATATATATAAAGTACAGCGTGTACATACTACTAATTTCGTATGTCGATGAGTCTACGCCCATTTCAGTTATCGTCGCGGACTATTGATAAATATAACAGTGATTCAACTATTAATTATGGAATGCCGAGACCTACCAGTCCCGATATAAACCTAACCCTAATCATGAAACTTGTTGGCGTTGTTTTACTGTTCAACCTTTTTTTCCTAATTCGTCGTGACAGGGTATATTATTATTGGTTTATACTTTTATGAATATTACCGCTTGCAATGATGTTGACAGTCCTGCGTATTGGCGTCTATGCATAATACAGATCCGAGCGCCTTGCCTCTTGCGTTGAATTATAATTGTTTTGGTTTGGAACGGTGCATATACGATTTGGTTTTTATATGCATAGTACGCACCATGCGTACTGATTGTGGATGGAGATAGCAGTATAGCTTAGTGATCTGACTGGTCTGGTTTAACGTGTGGGTTTCATTCTGACATTTTGATGGTTTTGTACGCAGGGAAGGCGTCTCGCTCAGGATATTGAAGTACCAGATGCCGGCGTTTGCAGACTCATACCCAGCAAGTAATTTGCGTGTAACGCTTCCATTTGTCATTCCAGTCTGGCCCAGTACTGTGTGAGCCAACTTCTGCGTCTCAGTACCTCGTCTGCAACTCATTTACATCACCGAGTACCCCTATGTCGACTAAGCTGGGTTTTCCAAATCGACTTTGGGATTTTTCTGATTTTTTTTTTTTTTTTTTTTGGCAGTGGGATTAGGGTTTCTCCTACCCTTCCCATTTATCTCTGCGGCATAAACTCGACGCCACTCACCTTTCCCTCCGCCTTATATAGCTGGCTCAGTTTAAAGTTGAATCTTACTCTGGTTGTTGTATTTGTCTTTATTCACAATTCGTTCACCGAAGGCGCGGATCTGTCCCTGTGGATTAGGTGCAGGAATACCAAGTCGGCTTAAAGGTATCGGCTCCTGCTCCGTGGAGAGTTCGAGCGTAAGGTTTTTATAGTTCTTTACGTTCTGCAACTCATTTTGATCTCGTCAGGTAATGCCGTGTCTAAATCAACTACTGATTGTTTTGTGCAGAGGGTGCAGACGGTGGGGTTTTCTGGCCGCGATCTTCGTAATTCATACATATCCTTGTTTTTCTTATTATAGGTTTTTGGTAGTCCGCTTTGATGTGAATACGGGTTGTTTTACTTAGAAGGGTTTTTCTTTTGCAGATTTCTTATGGCTGCGCTCAGTACGCATTGCATGGATAGGAGCCATTAATAGGCTTTCCTCCTGGCTACATGCCGCACCCTTCGCTAGCATATTTTCCCACGTTCTGACACGGAATCTCAGATTTCCTTGCATCCAGGTTTGATAGCCTTCCTATGGCTGACGTGCTAATATGCCTTTTGGTTTGATGTCGTATTGACCTCTGGTTTTTTATTTTTAAAGCAATGCGAGCCCAGGGTAGAATGCAACCCTTGTTTGGTCAATTTAGTGTGTCCTAAATTGCTGCATTTAATTTGTCAATCCGGGAATCGTAAGTTGATGAAGTGCGGCGCACTATATGTGCAAGATAACCTATTTCTTAACTTTTTGTCGTTTTTGGTTTTTCTAAGGTGAAATGGAAATTCTAAAATGAAAACAAGTTTGGTTATATTTGTTCAAGGAAGTGATATTCCCTATAATGATTTACCAACTTGAAACTTTAAAAGCAAATTGAAAATTACAATGACAAGACTTGAAAGAAAGTAAAAGTGTACTGCTGAAATGAAAAGGTGCTGCTAATCTAATGAATCAAAACAGTAAACTAGTGAACATGAAAACCAAACTATTCTTGCCGCCAACTAAACACAAAAGAAACTATGCTTAAGGAAATTCAAAATTGCAACAAAATAAATCTAAATCAGATTACATCAATTTATCTTCTGACCCTTCATCATTAGTCCAGCTATGATTTTCGGAAGTAATCATAAACAACTTGAGTAACTGATATTTAATTTGCAGAAAGTAAACTAACACTAAACCATACACTCATGATTCAATCCCTCACCATCAGTCCAGCTGTGGCTTTCGGAGGCAACTGAAGATGTCATGCATGATTTAATATATCTAAATTTGCGGAAAAGAAACTAATATTAAACTACACATTTCATAATGCAATCCCTCACCATCAGTCCAGCTGTGGCTTTCGGAGGCAACTGAAGATGCTATGAGCAGCTTAACATATCTAAATTTGCAGAAAAGAAACTAATACTAAACTACACATTTCATAATGCAATCCCTCACCATCAGTCCAGCTGTGGCTTTCGGAGGCAACTGAAGATGCTATGAGCAGATTAGCATATCTAAATTTTAACTACTGAAGCAAATAAACAAAACTGAAATGAACAAAGCAATACTGAAATTAAACAAAAGCTATGAAAAGAAAATTAGCAGCAGAACAATGTTAGTTCCATGTCATTAGTCAAAAAGCTATGAAAATGCCCGGGTTGCCTATCTAAAACCTGAAACATAAACACTGATCAGTAATTAACAATCATAAAGCATGAAAGACAGAAATGAAATGGAAATTATGGAAGTGTATAAACAGAAATGAAACAACTGCAAAGTATGAACATATGAATGGATTATGATACAATGATTTCTAAAGAAACGAAATGAGAAATATAGACTAATACACAAAACCTTAGCTGAGCAGGGGCCCTCTACACAGCCTTGGCAACGGTCCTCAAATACGAATTAAGTTGAAAAACAGAGTCTTCTCATATTAAAAAGCAGTCATTACAGAATGGTAATGTTATGGCACAAGTGCATCGTAATCACTACAGAGCAGATTAATCAAAAGATAACAGAGACTACATTCACTAATAACGACTAACTTCATATGCATATGCAAACGCAATATATATAACAACAAACTATAATTGTTTCCTAAAGTTCATGCTAGTGGAGAGCACGTAGACCACTACGTCCACGGATATAGGAGCATGGCCGTGTTGGAAAGTAAATCTACGAAAGGTGGATGCTTGAATTCGACTCTAGAACCCTGTACAGATGTCGATTTAACCTCCGCGGGCTTAGAAACGGCCGTATGGGTCTTCATGTGACACGAAACAGAGTCCGGCCGACATGAAACTCCATGGTTGACTTCCATGTGGACACCTTTGACCGCGGCTTCTTTGGATGAGTTTGCTTGAACCAATAGGACACGAACCATGTCCACGTCATTCCTGACCTGCCCATGTGGCTCGTTTCCCTTGTAGACACCTGTAGCATAGAGTTTCACAAAATAGTTGCGGAAAGTTGCAGCAGCTGCGAAAAGTGGCAAGATTCCGCAGCTGAATGAACAAAATCTAGATCAAATAGCAAACACAAAAATATAATTAAAAACCATGTTAGATGCTCTTTTGCACATGATATTGACAATTTGGGAGGTTTAGGTGAGTGAAAAAGGTATGGAAAAATGTATGGAAAAGATGCAAATTTGGGACTCAACAACCCTACGCATAGGTCAATCTCGAGTTTCTGTCATACAATTGCAGAGATTCATGCCTTTGGTTTATTTTCTTGCATTTCAGAACTATAGTATTGTTGATATCCAGTACCAACTGTCAGGACCTATATTATGGATGGGTTTTTATGCTTTCGGCGCCCTATCTAATTTGTAACTACGATCAGTGGCGTATTGGCCAGTCGAATCCAAAAAATTTCATTTGGCTTTGTTGGAGATGGCACAGATGACTAACGAACCACGCCAGGGGAAAATCCGAGCTCCCACGTCGGTAACTCCCTTCCTTAACGCGAATGCGCCCTCTGTATTTCTTTCGTTTTTAATACTAGTAACGCTCTTCACGAAAATAGACAAGGCTATACTGCCTTTGAAAATTCAATATAATACCTTCTGGCATATAAAAACTTTCCACCCGCGACATATGGGCATCGAGACCCTGCGTAAAGGTTGGGTACTCGGCCCTTGCTATCTTCGCGTCATTTCGTAGTTTTATAGTTGCGTCTGTTATCTACCATCGTTTAAAATATGAGTATTCATATGATAGATAATATTCATATGATAGATAACCTGAATATGATATGAATATAGATAACATGTATTCACATGCATGTTTAAACTACGTTTTTAAAATATATCATCGTTTTATTTTTACCTCTGTTCATTACATATCATGTTTAAAAAGGACCTAAAATGCCATGGACATTAATGTCTGTACAATTCGGAGGTATTGAATTAACACAGGCCCAATGCATAATAAATTAAATAATCACCATGATCTCATATAGTTTGACCATACATTCATTCACATAGTTATATGGTTCATATATATATTTCTTCCACCAACTACTCATTTATAATCGTTGTTAAAATGAGCTGTTGTTTTAGCTCTCGGCTCTTATATTTTTTGTTTTTTTTGTTTTGCATATATATGTATTGGATAGTTAATTGAGTAGTGTACATTAATTATAGGTTAAGTCTTTTGCTATAATATTTATTTCAAGGATTAGAGGTAGATTTAAGAATGCAATATACACTATAAATGATATAAATGATATAACACTTCTATAGAGTAGAATTTCTTCTTAAGCTAGAAAATTTCGAAATACATATTCTAATGTCTTTGCTTCTCTTTTATTGTACCATGTAAATTTCAGTTCTGCTACAATAGTTTTCTAACGTACATATGAGTATATAATTTCACCTTTGTATATATATGTGGAACAAGTTAATATTCAATTATCTGTGGAGACTAAGTACCTTCAGATTTAAACCGTCTTTGGTTTAAAGTTTCTGTGGGTTTCTACTCTATGGATTACTGGTCTACAACTAAACAGAATCTGGAAGGTGAATGCCTTAAGATGGATTATGTTAAATGTAGTACTAAAATCAATCATACCATTCCATTAAATTTTATATGTAGCCAATTCATACCATAATAAATCAAAATAAACAAGAATTTCAAAAACATACCACTATTGCAATTGACCAACCTCCCAACCTTAGAGTCCTCTTTGTCTCCCAGAACTCACCCCCGAGCTGAGATCACCTCCATCACAGATCAACCTCTGATCTTCTTAGGAGCAGCTTATTTAAGCTCATGTTTCCCCAAAGCATGTTTCTAATTCTGCGTCCAGAATAGCAGGATGCTTTCTTTCCTGTTTAGCCTAGGCTTCCCATTTTGGGACTCTTTAAAGCTGTTTTATGTTTTTCCTCAGCTTTTCCAGCTTTTATCACCTCTTCCCAACTACTTTCCTCATCATTGGGGAAATTTAGATTCCTCCTCAAAATCTAAATTAATTTCTTTCAAGGATTTTTTTGAAAGATGGTGGTGATTTATTGCCTTATCCATCCTCATGGATTTTGGCAAGTGATCTCAAATTCTCATCTTGGTCAATGTGCACAATCATTTTATTTATTTCATCAATTTAAATATTAAATTACATTCACACCATACTTATCCTTTGGGGTCCACTCCCCTTAGGATTTAAGTTCAAATGTCTAACTTTTCAAATTCAACACAGAAATTGGGGGTGTTACAGAAAGGGCACGAGGGTGGCTTGACCCACACCCTCGCATTCTTGGTTATGAATGTTGGGTGGAAGCGAGCATGGGAAGTGTTAATGGTGATGTGACGAGTCGTTGTGCTCTTAAAATCCATGTGATAAGGGCTCGTTGATCTAAGCGATTAACAATTTTGAGTTGGGTTTCTGTTCTTGGTGGTGAGTGAAGGCTCCTAGTAAGCGTATTATCACCTGCATAGAAATCCAAGCAAATCTATTTCTTAGACGCGGTGGTTTCTCTTAGGTTAATGGCATATTCTGTCGGGTATGTAACTTTTTTTATTCCCCCTCTCCGCCCATGGTTTGAAAATTCTTCTAATGCCTCTCGGAACCTAAATGAAAATTCCTACAATATGATATTTGTAAGGAATGGGAATCAGTCTCTGGAAAATTAGAAATTTTTTGTTGTCTTGTCTTATGTAATTTATATTTTTCTTATGAGTGTATTTGTCTTCTTTGGAATTATTTTATCTCGCATTGGAATGTATCGTAAATCTATGGTTTGGAGTCTTCTGGTGGATGCATGTCTATTCATCAGTGTTGGATATATCATTGAATTGTTGGCTCTGAGAATGGGAAAGATTTTGAACATCTTGCATCTTATTCATTTTGCTTATCTTGTGGGTTTTACTGAAATTTTTCTTAAGGAGCCGGTTTGTGGAGCCTTCTTCCTGGGGAAACAAACCCACCTTGGCTTATCTTTTTATATTGTTTCACTTGGGCTCTGAGAGCTGAAATTTGGTATATGTGTCGATGGTGGTCGTTCCATTAGACCCCTATTTTATTTTATAGGATTGAGCCTAACACAAGTTTCACCTTCCGTTCCTTCTCTATTATTGTGTCAGGTCCTCATAGTATATGTAATTACCTCAACTACAAGAAGATATTTTGGTCATGGTTCGTGGTTTTTTTGTGTGGTTGGTAGCTTTTGGCTCTATTGTTTGGTTGAAAATATCTATGGCTCATCCAAACCTCGGTGCCAGTTCTTCAGGCAGAGGTGATCGTGGTCAAGGTAGGATTATATATATATATATATATATGCATGGCTTTTACTACGAGTGCTTGAATGAATATATTTATGGAGCAAGGAAATAGTGTTTACTATCACATAAATAACAATATTTTTATATATAGATGCATCGATTTTATTATGAGTACTAGAATGAATATATTTATGGAGCAAGGAAATAGTGTTTACTATGACATAAATAAAAATATTGTTATATATACCTTTTTTATAGGAGGTTTTTTAGAAACATCGAGAGAAATATTACTTTAAGAGGGTAGCAAGCCAACACTCACAATGAAATGGTATTCGAATCCCACCTGGAAAGTAAGTAGTATTTTTGTGTGACCGGGCATACAATAGGTTTTCTTTTGTTGATGATTACCTCATCGAAGCATGTAGCATATTTATGAGTACGCTTCCCACACTTTCCATATGTAGCCTATTTATGAGTATTCCTCCCACACTTTCCATTGGAATAATGATGTTGATATTGTAAAATAAAATTTTAAAAAAATTATATGTTGAGACTGTAAATTGTGAGGAAAATATTGGGTAAAACGTTCCCCCCACCAACTTACTATTTCCTCTACTTCCACTCTTATATATAAGATATATGGGAATGGAAATTATATATATATAAAGTAAATTTATTAATATTCCCTGATCGGGATGTGATATAGGTCATGGATCTTCTTGGGATCCCAGCCATATGTAAAATGGTCGAGAAAGGGCAGGAGGGTGGCTTGACCCACACCCTCGCATGCTTGATTATGAATTTTGGGTGGCAGCGTGTATGGGAAGTGTTAATGGAGATGTGATGAGTCATTGTGCTCTTAAAATCCATGTGGTAAGGGTTCGTTCATCTAAGGAAATAACAATTTTGAGTTTGGTTTTGGTTCTTGGTGGTGAGCGAAGGTTCCTGCTAAGCGTATTATCGTTTGTAAGGAAAGTCAGGTGGGTCTATTTCTTGGATGCGAATTTTTCTCTTAGGTTAATGGAATCTTCTGTCAGGTATGTAACTTTTTTATTCCCCCTCTCCGCCCGTGGTCTAAAAATTCTTCTAATGTCTCTCAGACTCTAAACGACAAGTCCTGCAATATGATATTTGTAAGGAATGGGAATTGATTTCTAGAAAATTGGAAATTTTATGTTGTTTTGTCTTATGTAATGTATGCTTTTTCTATGAGTGTATCTGTCATCTTTGGCATTATTCTATCTCGCATGGGAATGTATTGTAAATCTTTGGTTTGGAGTCTTCTGGTGGATGCATGCTTATTCGTCGGTGTTGGATATATCATTCAATTGTTGGTTCTGAGAATGGGAAAGATTTTGAACCTATTGCATCTAATTCATTGTGCTTATCTTGTGGGTTTTACTGAAATTATGCTCGAGTAGTTAGTCTGTGGAGCCTTCTTCCTGGGGCAACAAACTTGCCTTGGCTTATCTTTGTATATGGTTTCACTTGGGTTCAGGGAGCCGAAATTTTACATATTGTGTCGATGGTGGAAGTTCCATTCGACCCTTAGTTTATTTGATAGGATTGAGCCTAACACAAGTTTCACCTTGCTGTCATGCTCTGTTGTTATGTCAGTTCCTCACAGTCTCTCTAAGTACCTTCACTTCAAGCAAACATTTTGGTCATGGTTTGTGATTTCTTTTGTTTGGTTGATAGCTTTTGGCTCTCTTGTTTGGTTGAAAGTCTCTATGGTTTTCCCAACCCTTGGTGTCAGTTATTCGAGAAAATGTGGTTGCGATCGAGGTAGGAAGTCGGGGAAGCGAGGAGGTAGTGGCCCATCCTCAAAAAGGAAACCACAACAATTTGGTTGTAAATTATACTATCAAATCATCCGAGAGGTAGCCCAGGCCTATAATATAGGTACTTTGGCTCAAGTTAAGAAATTGATTTCAAATTGGGAAGCTAAATTGAATCAGCGAGCAGAAGTTGAAGTTCAGATAGAAGACTCACATGACTTAGTTTTGGACCTGGAACATTACAAAGGTCACACCACCCAATACAAGAAAAATTTTCACCTCTACTGGTTGATGAAAATTATTGTCCAGGGCTATGATGACCTTTCCAAAAGGCTTTGTTAAATCTGATCTTGGTTTTCAGGAAATTCAGAAACAATTCTAGCTCATTCAATTCCAAATGCTGTAGCAGAATGTTCATCTCAACCACATTGAAAAACACATTTCATGTCTTCCTCAGTCTAAATTACCAAGTTCTAGTGCAAAGGACCCAATTCCTGTGGATTCCTCTGATGATTAGTAGTTTTCTTGGATATAGTTGTACTTGTTTTTTGTTTAATTTTCTATGATGTATATGTCGACCATTTATCTATACTATAGCTATTTAGGAAGTAGATGGTTTCCAGACATTCAGTCCTACAAGGCACTATTAGACAGACTTAAATTATTTTGTTTTTTTATGGCATATAATGTTGTTCGGTGGCCAACAAACTTAGTTTTCTAATGGATAGGTTGAGACCACTAAACATCTTGACTCTGGTTGTCACCTTCTTGTGATGAAAATGAATAAATAAAAAAGGTCATGTGAAGCTTACAAAAAAAAAGAAGTAAAGCATATTATTATAATATGTCATTATCCAATAACCCTCATATATTAACATAGAGTAAGATAGACATCAATGTCATGATCACACATATTATACTCATATTATGATTATAAACATATACTATACTCATATTATTAGTATTTTATAGTATATATTTTTAGATTTATATTTATGATGTATTCATGTAACACCTCCAGTTCAAAAAAAAAAAAAAAAAAATTCAAATGTTATCTTTTCCACTTATTCCTTCAATATCTTCTTTACTTTTAGTATCATTTCTATTTTCCATCCCCTTTTAATAACATTTAATATTTTCCATGTGCACAGTTCACCTATATACCTAAAATCCCATGCCTCTCTTAAGGCCGCAATGTACAATCATTTTCATGCGATCACACGTATGTCACCTATAGGTCAACATATAACACCTATATACAATTATAAAACATACATATATATAAATATGCAACCCACGTATGGTTATCATTTGACAGAATAATTAAGATGTGCATAACTCTATGCATAACCTTTATATATATATAAGTGCCTCATATATATGTTTATAATATCCTTAGATAAGACTAATTTGTATATAACCACCTATTCCACACACATATTTTTATGTCACATATATACATATATATAACCTTTGATAACTTACTTGCCTGCGCATGTGTAGTTATATAACTCGTCTATATACATACCACATACATTTATCATTGCTATAATATATTTCAATGCACACATACCTATATAAGCGGCATATATAGAAATGTAATACCATATATTTATATAACACTCTGCTATACATTATACAACCTATGCATTCATATTATAACGTGAAGGCACGCACTTATAGGTGGAACACCTATCTATATATATGACATATTTATATCCAAGACCTTTATCAAAATTAACCTTACCTATATATATATATATCGCCTTCGGCTATATAAACTCAATGGGCACATATATATATATACGTAGCACCTATAATGATATATAGCATATGTAGATCAAGACCTTTTGGTATAATTAATTGAAATGCCACTATATACATGGTTACGTATGATGAATCCTACCCCCCGCGTTTTACCATTTGCGAGAGTTATGGTTTGAAACCCCGGTATTGTAGCCATCCGACCGCAGGGGTAAGCCGATTTTTATCCCTCGGCCTGTTTTATAATACCACGTTCGCCTGACCATGGTGCGGTCAAACCCTAGCTCGCACGTATTTCGATCTTGGTTTCCAGTTTTTGTGTGCAGATGACAGGTTCATTGGCGGCCACAAGCTCTTGGTGGCGTGTTCCAGTTTCAGGGCTGTGACACTCGCTCCAAACTTGTTTTTTCACAACCACTCCTGTACTGAGAACGTGTTTTTCCAACAGCTGGAAAGAGGAAGGGGAAAAAAATCTTTTCGATGCGACCTTTCCTGAATTCTCCTGCAACCCGCCTCCCAGGTACGCTGAACCGGCTTAAATTACTATTAAACTGACCAGAGGGTACCACGGTTGCAGCTCAGAGTTGATCTTTGAAATCCTTTTCCAGATTTCGTAACACGTCGAGTTCTCTGGAAGGTATCTGAGTAAATCCGGGAACAGGATTTTGTTTTTGCCCAGTACCTTTAGCGCTCTTGTTTTAGGGTTTGGCGTTCATTATTTATCTTTCACGGCCCAAACCCCATTCCTATTCTTCTCCTGCTTTTCATGGTTTCAGGTGCTGCTGAGTTAACAGCTTCTGGATTTGCATCGCCGACTCGCACTCTCCAGCCAACTACCTTACCTGGTTATTCAACTATTTATGGATCTCTGTACTTAGTAGAACATGTTCTTCATTTTTTTTCCTATCTAGCAAGCTCTCATTAAAATTTGATTTATATCAGCTATGCTTACTACGCTCTTCTTGTTTGTTCCACGGGGCCGTTCTGCCAGGGTTTACAGTCTTTGTGAATGCGTTGGGTTCTGCCTTATGGCTAGTCAGTATACGGGCTTTCACGTCCCTATATATATATATATATATATATATATATTTATGCGATTTGAAACGTGGATACGGTTGCCCTTCTCCTGTCCTTTTCTCTTATCAGGGGCGACCGGGCTTTTGGGGTTTGCAGGGACAAATTTCAGAGATTTCTATTCCCTATTAACACTACGCCCCGTCATATAGTTGTTTTGGCCTTTTACTATTTTTTTTTTTATCATTATATTCGGAATACCGGAAGAAGCTCGGTTTCCATAACTTGTCTATTGTCATACGTTTTGTTAAACTGTCTCCTTCGGCGTCAATAACCCGTTCATTTATTGTATTTCCATAGTTCTGTTTCATTCCACGAGCCGAATCGCTACGGAATCTAACTCTTCCGTCTAAATTCTCTGTACTCTAACAAGATGCATTATGTGATCGAATAGGGGGAAAATGACAGTGTTCGGGCGGACAGAGGTGAGGTTTATTCTCTGGTTATTTTAACTTTTTATTTTACCGTGTGTCGAAGAACTCTCCACACTCTGCAACCGCAACTAATATAAAATGTGGAATCATATATTCGTCTCCGTAGAACTCTACTCTGTCGCGTAATAATTTTTGTTAAAACTGTGAAGGCTCCATGCTATTTCGTAATGATTATAGTTAGAGCTGTGGTTACGCGTCGTATTGTCATTTTATTTTTCACCTTGGTTCGTGTTAAATTAACGTGGACAGATCTCCACAATGCCGTGATGCATCATTGTCCCTACAGTCCGATAGCTTCGTTGAGTATAGGTTGTTTAATTGCTCGCCACGCATTTTTATGTTTTGACTATTCTTACGTTCCATTAGCGATAGTAATTATGTATATTACCTTGCTTCGTTCTGATATCCTCTTTCTGGACATATATGATCATATATATACGTTTCATGGTTATGCTTCCCTTTTAACATATATCGTTGAAATATGGAATTTGCATTTGTATCGCCCTTATGTTATATAACATTAATGTATATATATGACTCCTTTGTAGCCGAGGCTAGTAAGGATTGAATTTGTATAATACTCGATGCTTGTAATCTATATACGCTTTTTGGTTTTTAAATGCATATAGATATAAGCATTCGATAGTTTAATTAACGATATACCTTTAGCATAGTTTAACTCCATTACCCAAATGTTTATTTCAAGGTTGCGAGAAGAAGTTAAAATACAAAAATACTCTATAGTTGCTATGGTTGCTATAACACCTCGATAGGGTAGATTTACTTTGGGGTTTCACAAAAGTTCCAACTATATATTCCAGAATCATTGCTTGTAAATTTTATTTTTCTTTTGAGATATGCCTATAGGTATTCAATGGTGTTTGACTAGAGAACCTAAGTTATAAGTCAAGTATTTTGCTATGCTACTGATTTCCAAGGAGTAATAATAGATTTAGAGATGAAATTTATACCCTTATAAATGTTATAATGCGCATATAGATTAGAATGACTCTTTTTCTAGCACAATATTTTTGTCACATTCTAATATCTTGCTTTCTTTCGTTTTGCTATATACCATGCATACTTCAGTGTTGTTATACTACTTTTCTAGCATACATAAGAGCATAAAATATCCCATTTGTATATACAGGAACAAAATAATATTTAATGATCCATGGGGACTAAGTAACTTCAGATTTAAACCAACCTTGGTTTAGAGATTCTGGAGTTTCTACTCTATGAACTTTCTGGTCTACAACTAAACAAAATCTGGAAGGTGAATGCCTAAGGATAGATTTTGTTAAATGTAGTACCAAAATTTCTCATTGTCATAAAATTCAATTTTATATGTAGCCAATTCATACTGTAATAAGACATAGTAACAAGAATTTCAGAACATACCACAAAATCTGCAAAATGACCAACCTCCCAACCTTAGAGTCCTCTTTGTCTCCCAGGACTCACCCCCGAGCAGAGATCACCTCCTAGAACAGATCAACCTCTGATCTGCCTAGGAGCAGCTTATTTAAGCTCATATTTCCCCCAAAGCATGTTTCTAATTCTGCGTCCAGAATAGCAGGATGCTTTCTTTCCTGTTTAGCCTAGGCTTCCCATTTTGGGACTCTTTAAAGCTGCTTTAAGCTTTTCCTCAGCTTTTCCAGCTTTTTCTCACCTCTTCCCAACTACTCCTCTTCATTGGAATTCTCATCTTGGTCAAATTGCACAATCATTTTATTTATTTCCTCAAATAAAATATGCAATTACATTCACACCACACTTATCCCTTGGGGTCCACCCCCTTAGGATTTAAGTTCAAATGTCTAATCTTTAAAACTTCAACACACAAATTGGGGGTGTTACATATTCCCCCTCTGAAAATAAACACCATCCTCGGTGTTGTTATTCAACTACTAGAGTTTATTTAAACAAAAATGGATATTTCTCCATCATTTCAGCTTCCCTTTCCCAGGTGGCTTCTTCAGCAGTAAAGTGCTTCCACTGCACTTTTACTCTGGCCACTGTTCTGTTTCTCAATTCAATTTCTTCCCGCTCCAATATTTGAAGCGGTTCTGGCAGAAACTCCCCTTCTGGTTCCACTTGTACAACATTCCAATCAACTATGTGAGAAGCATCATGCACATATCTTTTTAATAATGAAACATGAAACACATTATGCACTCTAACATGGGGTGGTAAGGCCAGCTTGTAAGCCATTGGTCCCACCCTTTCTAAAACTTCAAAAGGACCACAATATCTAGGAGCCAGTTTTGCACAACTTCCTGCATAAAGTGTGCTCTTTTTTGGTTTGATGCGCAAATACACATGATCCCCCACTTTGAATTCTCGGTGCACTCTTTTCTTATCAGCATAGCTCTTCTGTCGATCTTGTGCTATCTTGATATTTCTCTGTATTTGTTTAACAATTCTCTCCATCTCTTGTAGTGCATCTGGTCCCAACACCAGTTTATCCTCTGGTTGACTCCAGCTCAAGGGAGTACGGCACTTTCTTCCATAGAGTGCCTCAAACGGACTCATCTTAATAGAGGATTGGTAACTATTATTATAGGCAAACTCAGCTAAATGCAGATACTCTTCCCACTTTGATGGTCGATCCATCACATACATTCGCAACATATCCTCCAAAATTTGATTCGTCCTTTCTGTCTGCCCATCGGTTTGAGGGTGATAGGCAGTACTAAAATTCAGCTTAGTACCCATCCCTCCAAACAATCCTTTCCAAAATGCTGCTGTAAACTTAGCATCCCGATCTGAGACAATTACCTTGGGAACTCCATGAAGCCTTACTATCTCCTTTAGGAAAACATTTGCTACTTGAGCTGTTCCAAAGGTAGATTTCACTGGTATAAAGTGGGCAACTTTTGTGAGAGTGTCTACTACTACCATTACAGAATCATGCTGATATTTAGTCTTGGGTAATCCTGTTATAAAATCCATGGAAACTGTGTCCCATTTCCATTCTGCAATTGGCAAAGGGTTTAAAAGACCTGCTGGATGTTGGTGCTCAACTTTGACTAGCTGACATTCCATACATCTACTTAAATACTCTGCCACATCTCTCTTCATTCCTGGCCAGAAAAACTTCTTTTTCAAGGCTGTTAACATCTTTTGGTATCCTGGATGTCATGCATAGGGCTATTTGTGATATTCATCTAGAATTTCCCTTTTCAGTGACTCTACATCTGGAATATACAACCTGTTTTTGAAATAGAGTAGCCCTCTTTGGTTTTTTGTGAAATCAGTTTTATCCTTTTTCTGTAGTTTCACCAAAAGTGCTTCATATTGGGGGTCTTGATTTGCTGCTTTTCCTACCAATTCCTCTATCTCCATCTGAGCACTACTCCCAATGTTGTTTAAATGTTGACAAGCATTTATACTTAATGCATCAGCAACTTTATTTTCTTTCCCCTTGATATGCTTGATGTCCATATCAAATTCACTTAAAAAGGACAGCCATCTGGCTTGTCTTGCATTCAGGTCAGTTTGGGAAAAGAAGTATTTAAGACTAATATGATCAGTCATTAATGTGAACTTTTTCCCTAGAAGATAGTGCCGCCACATTTTCAGAGCGTGGATAACAGCTACAAATTCCAAATCATATGCACTATAATTCTGTTCATGTATTTTCAGTTTCCTAGATTCATAGGCAATGACTGAGTTTTCCTGCAACAGGACTCCTCCCAGCCCTTCCCTGCAAGCATCTATACATACCACAAACTCTTTATCAGGATCAGCAATTTTTAATATAGGGGCTGAAATAAGTTTTTGTTTTAACTGCTCGAAACTGCTTTGACATTTTTCAGTCCACACAAACTTGACACCCTTTCTTTGCAATGAAGTGATGGGATATGCTATGGCAGAAAATCTTTCTACAAATCTGCGATAGTAACCTGCCATCCCCATGAATGACCTTACTGCTGAAACATCAGTTGGGACTGGCCATTCCTTAATTGCTTTTATCTTTTCAGGGTCAACTGCAAGCCCTTTTTCAGAAATAATATGACCCAAATATTGAATTTTATCTTTATAAAATTCACATTTACTGATCTTGGCATATAGCTGATTTTCTTTCAAAGTCTACAACACTATTCTCAGATGTTCCTTATGTTCATCTTCATTTTTAGAATAGACTAAGATATCATCTATGAACACAAGAACAAATTTGTCCAAATACTTATTCAACACACTGTTCATCAAGCACATAAATGTGGCAGGGGCATTTGTCAGACCAAAAGGTGGGACTATAAATTCGTAATGCCCATACCTGGTTCGAAATGTTGTTTTGCTGATGTCTTCTTCTTTAATTCGAAGCTGGTGATAACCAGTCCTTAGGTCTATCTTGGAAAATACTGAAGCTCCTCTCACTTGATCAAAAAGATCATCAATTCTAGGAAGTGGATATCTATTCTTAATGGTCAATTTGTTCAGTTGACGATAATCAATACACATCCTAAAAGTTCCATCCTTCTTTTTCACAAATAAAACCGGGGCTCCCCAAGGAGACACACTTGGTCTGATATACCCTTTATCTAACAGTTCCTGTAATTGCATTTTCAGTTCCATTAGTTCAGGAGGGCTCATTCGATAAGGTGCTCGGGAAATAGGTGTTGCTCCTGGTACCAGATCAATTGAAAAATCAATCTCTCTTTTGGGGGAAAGATGAGGGATTTCCTTGGGAAAAACTTCCTTAAATTCTCTAATGACTGGTATAGCATCCAGTAACTCTCCTCAGTTTGCTGTTCTATTTCTTCTATATGCATTGCATAGACTTGGTATCCTTTTCTAGCTGTTCTTTTTAATTGTAAAGCTGATATTTGTCTTATTGAAATGGATTTTGGTTTCCCTTTTAGTGTAAAAGGTTTCCCTTCCTCATCCACACAATGCAGGGTTTTATCCCAGCAGTTCATCAGAGCCTTTTTCTTTTCCAGCCAATCCATTCCTATCAGCAGATCATAGGATCCTAATGGCAATATATTCAAATTTACTTCTGTTGTAAAGCCGTTTACTTGTATTGCTGTTTTGGGCAATTTATGTGTGACTTTTCTCTTAGTTCCAATGGCCAGCTGTACCAACCATGATTGCTGAAATTTTTCAGGTTTAATTTTACATTTTTCTACAATTCCAGGACTAATGTAACTCAAAGAAGCACCCGGATCAATCAAAACAGTAATAGGTATGTCAGAAATCTTACCCTCTATTTCCACCATGGTTGCTTGATGTTCTGCTTGCCGATTTTCCAAGGCTGCACTGATAGTTGGTATGTTTCTGGCTATGTCATTGACTGTTGTTGCCTCTCGCTCTCTGCTGATCATATGAATATTTCGATGGGGGCAGCCCCTCATCATATGGGGTTCTCCACAGCCCCAACATTTCAAAGGTTCCTTCATTCTTACTGTCCCTTCCTTTTTATTCCCTTCTACTGGTTTTGAAGCCACTTGGGACTGAGCAGTTTGACTTTCTCTTGGTTTATTGAATTTTTTCCGCTCATGATCTCTACCAAAATTTCTTAGATATGCTGGTTTTGGTCTTTTACCTTTGAACTCACCCTTGTTCAGCCAGCTCTTCCCTTGTTCAGCTTTACCTTTAAACTGTTGATAGCATAATCTTGCTTTTCTAACAGCTTCATCCATTGTCTTCGGGTTGTCAAACTCAATTTTCTCTTTGTACACAGTAGGTAAGCAATTCAAAAACCTTTGAACCTTTGCTTTTTCTTCCCTTATGTAAGGAACATACCTCAGTAAATTGGTAAACTTAGTGACAAACTCATCAATAGTGAGCTGTCCTAGTCTAAGTTAATGGAATTCTTTTGCTTTATCATCATAATAACGTTCATTCAAATAACGACTTTTGAACTTCGTCTGAAAATCTTCCCAAGTAACTGTTTTTTCATCAATGGCATGCACCATTTTTGTCTCTTCCCACCATAGTGTGGCTTTTCCTTGCAGCTGATACACAGCTAATCTGGCCTTCAGATTGCTCTCATATTCATATACTTGGAAATAATTGATCATGTTCAGCAACCAAGCTTCAGCATCCTCCTCCTTCTCCCCATCATAGGAAGGAGGTTTGATCTTTCTAAATTCTCCTTGCAACTCTCTTTTCGGTACATGCGCACATTTGTCTAGCGGCATCATCATCATCGAGACTCATCCATCTTTCTCTTTAGGAACCTTCGCCTTCCTGGCTGTTCCAGGAAGTGAGTTCTCTGATGAGCTTTTCCTGCTCTTTACTGGCTGATGACAACATGTCATTCTGGCTTCTCAGTTCAGCCAATTCTCGTTGCAGCCTGTGCAACATAGCCATTACCGGGGCATTGGGATCTGGAGTAGCAAACTCATCCCGCAGATCCACATAAATCCCTTCACCTTCAGCCATTTCAACTGTACACACTTACAACATAGATTAGCAAAAGTTCATAAAACTTCAAAAAAAAAAACAAAATATGTAATAAGTAGTGAGCACAAAATTGACAGCCCAATTTTTGTAATCGATGCTCCGATACCATTTGTAACACCTCCAGTTCAAAAAATTTATTTTATTTTTCAAATTTTATCTTTTCCGCTTATTCCTTCAATATCTTCTTTACTTTTAGTATCATTTCTATTTTCCATCCCCTTTTAATAACATTTAATATTTTCCATGTGCACAGTTCACCTATATACCTAAAATCCCATGCCTCTCTTAAGGCCGCAATGTACAATCATTTTCATGCGATCACACGTATGTCACCTATAGGTCAACATATAACACCTATATACAATTATAAAACATACATATATATAAATATGCAACCCACGTATGGTTATCATTTGACAGAATAATTAAGATGTGCATAACTCTATGCATAACCTTTATATATATATAAGTGCCTCATATATATGTTTATAATATCCTTAGATAAGACTATGAGCTGAATATAACTACCTATTCCATACCCATATTTTTATGTCACATATATACATATATATAACCTTTGATAACTTACTTGCCTGTATACGTGTAGTGATATAACTCATCTATATACCACATACAATTATCATGGTTATAATATGTTTCAATGCACACATACCTATATAAGAGGCATATGTAGAAATGTAATACCATATATTTATATAACACTATGCTATACGTTATACAACCTATGCATTCATATTATAACGTGAAGTCGCGCACTTATAAGTGTGACACCTATCTATATATATATGACCTATTTATATCCAAGACCTTTATCAACATTAACCTTGCCTATATATATATATATATATTGCCTTAGGCTATATAAACTCAATGGGCGCATATACATAGCACCTAAAATATATATATACGTAGCACCTAAAATGCTATATAGGATATGTAAATCAAGACCTTGTTGTATAATTAAATGAACTGCCACTATATACATGGTTACGTATGATGAACCCTACCCCCGCGTTTTTCCATTTGCGCGAGTTATGGTTTGAAACCCCGGTATTGTAACCATCCGACAGGGGTAAGCCAATTTTTATCCCTCAGCCTGTTTTATAATACCACGTTCGCCTGACCATGGTGCGGTCAAACCCTAGCTCGCACGTATTTCGATCTCGGTTTCCAGTTTTGTGTGCAGATGACAGGTTCATTGGCGGCCACAAGCTCCTGGTGGCGTGTTTCAGTTTCAGGACTGTGACAACTCGCTCCAAACTTTTTTTTTTCACAACCACTCCTGTACTGAGAACGTGTTTCACCAACAGCTGGAAAGAGGAAGGGGGAAAAAAATCTTTTCGATGTGATCTTTCCTGAATTTTCCTGCAACCCGCCTCCTAGGTACGCTGAACAGGCTTAAATTACTATTAAACTGACCAGAAGGTACCATGGTTGCAGCTCAGAGTTGATCTTTGAAATCCTTTTCCAGATTTCGTAACAAGTCGAGTTCTCTGGAGGGTACCTGAGTAAATCCATGAACAGGATTTTTGTTTTTGCCGAGTACCTTTAGCGCTCTTGTTTTAGGGTTTGGTGTTCATTATTAATCTTTCACGGCCCCGACCCCATTCCTATTCTTCTCCTTCATTTCATGGTTTCAGGTTCTGCTGAGTTAAGAGCTTCTGGATTTGCATCACTGACTCGCACTCTCCAGTCAACTACCTTACCTGGTTATTCAACTATTTATGGATCTCCTGTAACGTAGAACATGTTCTTCATTTGTTTTTCCTATCTAGCAAGCTCTCATTCTATTGATTTATATCAGCTATGCTTACTACTCTCTTACTGTTTGTTCCACGGAACCGTTGCAGGTTTCTGGTCTTTAATGAATGCGTTCGGGGTTCATGCTGATGACGGTCGGTATACAGGCTTTCCATGTCCCTATATTTTTTTTTTGACCGATTTGGAACATGGATACAGTCGCCCCTCTCACTAATCTGTTTTTCTACTCTTGTCAGGCCGCTGGCTTCGGGCTTTTGGGGTTTGTAGGGACAAATTTCAGAGATTTCTATTCCCTATTAACACTACGCCCCGTCATATAGTTGTTTTGGCCTGTTACTATTTTTTTTTCAATCATTATATTCGGAACAACGGAAGAAGCTCGGTTTCCATAACTTGTCTATTGTCATACGTTTTGTTAAACTGTCTCCTTCGGCGTCAATAACCTGTTCATTTATTGTATTTCCATTGTTCCGTTTCATTCTACGAGCCGAATGGCTATGGAATCTAACTCTTCCGTCTAAATTCTCTGTATTCTAACAAGATGCATTCTGTGATCGAATAGGGGAATAATGACAGTGTTTAGGGCGGACAGAGGTGAGGTTTATTCTCTGGCTATTTTAACGTTTTATTTTACCGTGTGTCAAAGAACTCTCCACACTCTGCAACCGCAACTAATATAAAATGTGGAATCATATATTCGGCTCCGTAGAACTCTACTCTGTCGCGTAATAATTCTTGTTAAAACTGTGAAGGCTCCATGATATTTCGTAATGATTATAGTTAGAACTGTCGGTTACGCGTCGTATTGTGGTTTTACTTTTCACCTTGGTTCGTGTTAAATTAACGTGGACAGATCTCCACAGTGTCGTGATGCATCATTGTCCCTACAGTCCGATAGCTTCGTGGAGTATAGGTTGTTTAATTATTCGCCACGCATTTTTATCATTTGACTATACTTACGTTCCATTAGCTATAGTGATTATGTATATTACATTGATTCGTTCTGATATCCTCTTTTTTTTGACATATATGATCATATATATATGTTTCATAGTTATGCTTCCCTTTAACACATATATCGTTGAAATATGGGATTTGCATTTGTATCGGCCTTATGACATATAACATTCATGTATATATATATGACTCCTTTGTAGCCGAGGCTAGTAAGAATCAAATTGGTATAATGCTCGATGCTTGTTAATATATATACGCTTTTTGGTTTTTTAAATGCATATAGGTATAAGTGTTCGATAGTTTCATTAAGGATATACCTTGAGCATAGTTTAACTCCATTACCCTAATGTTTATTTCAAGGTTTAAAGATGAAGTTAAAAATACAAAATACTTTATAATTGCTATGAGAACTATAACCCTTCTATAGTATACATTTACTTTGTGGTTCAATAAGAGTCAAATTACATATTCCAGAATACTTGCTCGTAAATTCTATTTTTCTTTTAAGGTATACCTATATGTATTTAATGGTGCTTGACTAGAGAACATTAATTATAAGGCAAGTATTTTGCTATGTTACAGGTTTTCAAGAAGTAAGAATATAATTAGATGTGCCATCTCTACCCTTATGAATGTTATAATGCTCATATAGAGTAGAATTATTTTTTTTCTAGCACCCTTTTGTAGGTCATATTCTAATATCTTGCTTTCTTCCTTTCTGCTATATACCATGTATACTTCAGTGCTACTATAAAAATTTCCTAGCAGACATAAAAGCATAAAATATCCCATTTGTATTAACAGGAACAAAATAATATTTAATTATCTATGGGGACTAAGTAACTTCAGATTTAATTTATTTATTTATTATTATCATTATCATATACTATATTATTATTTTATAGTATATAATGTTTAAATTCAAATTTATAAATTATTTAATAAAATATTTATTAACAAGTAAATTTTACTTTCAAAATATCATCTTATATAAATATTTAAGGAATTTAAAAAAAAATACTCAACAAATCAAAACAGAAAACATTTAAACTTTCATCTCCCATTTTTTTTTAAAATTTATATTTATAAATTATTCAATAATAATAATAATAAAATTCACATACAAAATATCGTTTATAAAATTTTAAATGCATATTCAATAAGCTAAATTTTCATTTCCATTTATTTTTTTAAATATATATTTATAAATTATTCAATAACATAATCACTTGTGTGAAACGCCTAACCTTCAAAATATTATTTTATTTAAGAATTTAAATTTTTTTAAATAAATACTCAACACCTGAAATCCTAAAACATTTAAGCTGCCATCCTCTTATCTTTTAAGTTTATATATATAATTATTAATAATATAATCTCTCACACAAAAATATATATAACATGTAAAATATCATTTTGTATAAATATTTAAAGAATTTTAAATAAATACTCAATAAGTAAAAACAAAAAACATTTAAACTTTCATCTTTTACTTATTTTTTATTTATATTTATAAATTATTCAATAAAGTAAAAAAAAAATTAGCCTAATTTAAATGATTTTAAATAAATATCATTAAGTGAAAACAGAAAACACAATTAGTCTAATTTAAAGGATTTTAAATAAATATCATTAAGTGAAAACAGAAAACACTTGCAAATTATTTAATATTGCAATCACTCATAGAAAAGTCAAGCTTATTTACAAATTATTTAATAATTTAATCACTCATAGAAAAGTTAAGCTTTAAACATCATTTTATAGAATTTTAAATAAATACTCAAGTGAAAACAGAAAACATTCAAACTTTCATCGTGGAAACTCGCAAGTCTAATTTTAAAATGCTAAAGAAATTGAAAGGCGAGATGAACCAGCTAAAATAACAAGAGCGGAATAGTGTTGCCCGAGGCAAGGCTCAAAGAAGCCTGCTCTTCATTTTAATTATATGTATTAAAATAACTATCTATTTGTCCCATCATATAGGCATGAATATTCGACTAGAGGAAATAATGCCAATCTCTCATATAATGACAACAGCTTCATGTCATAATACCAACTCCGAGGACCAGGAAATGTCCGCATGGCCACAAACACGGGTCTTAACTGAAGCAAATAATGTCAATCTCTCATATAATGACAACAGCTCCATGTCATAATACCAACTCCGAGGACCAGGAAATGGACGCATGGCCACACTAAGACAAACATGGGTCTAAACTGAAGCACATTCCAAAATATAAACGTTGGGAGTAAAATAATCGGAAGTCATCCAATTTTTAACGCAGCTAGCTTTCAGTATCTGGGTCAGTTACTCATACCAGTTTCTCACTGAATAAAACCTTCAACCCAGTCGTTAATTGTATATACTCCCTCACCAACAAAGTCCAGAGTTGCAGGTTCACTTGAAATCTGCAATTTAAAATTTCGATTCCCTGCCAATAATGGTCAGTCTATTGTAGTTTTGAAAGAAATCAAAATTTAATTTTTCCAAGTGGACAAACCGACGCTGACTTTGGGAGGCAGATTCATCCTTATACAAGCGGTTCTATCACAGTTCACGATTTATACAAGCGGTTCTATCACAGTTCACGATTTATTGGGGCCATTCGTACCTTCTTCCTGTGAACATCTGCTTGAAGATAAATGCAGTAGTGGCCCATTTTTTATGGTCAGGAGTGGGCACACATAAAAAATACCACCTCTGCAGATTATCGAAGATCTCCCTACCTAAGGAGATGGGCGAGTGGGGTCTGCTGGACCTGCGGTCTTTCACTCTCGCCTTATTGTCTAAATCATTATGGAGGGCGCTGACTGGGAACAGCATTTGGTCGAGCATCATTGTGGACAAGTATCTGGGCACTAGATCGCTGGTGTTTTACTTACAGGGGCCTATTGCCTCACAAAAGCGGGCCTCAATGATATGGAGAAGCCTAACAAAATGCCGGGAGATTATCAAATCAAAAGTGGTGTGGAAGTTTGGTAATGGGAGGTGGATACCCATCCCATGTACCAACATTATGGGCATTTCGACAGATCCTTTCATTCATCCGGTTTTCATCCACAGGTTGACACATAGAGGTATCATTTTCTTATCTGATGTCATTACACATTTGGAAGTTGGTGCTCCCGTATGGATGGATTTTGAGGCTCTGGGTATGCAGGTAGATGACAGGGAGAGCTGGCTAAGCCTCATCAGCTCTTTTCGAAGGGCTGGCTTCTTTTTTGATCCTTTGGGTGACCGGATTGTTTGGGGCGGGGCATACAAGGGCCCAAACATCTGTGTCAAGGATCTGTATTTGCACATCAAAGCGGATGGACACACTACCCCTGGTATCCCTGGCTTCACTAAGGTATGGAAGTGGAAGATTCCCCACAAGATTACACTTTTCAATTGGCTACTCAGGAAAGGAAAGATACTCACTTGGGACAATCTGCAAAAAAAAGGGAAACATGGCTCGAGACAATGCACATTATGTAAAGAGGAGCAGGAGTCTATCTCTCACATTTTCTTTGAATGCAGGGTGGCTATTGGACTTTGGGAAATGTTCTCTCACTGGACTGATGCCCCAGCGTGGAGACCGACTTCACAGGACCATGCATATGATTATTGGGCATCAAAGGGTGCTGGGAAAAAGGCCCTTCCATATTATACATGCTGGGAAATATGGTTTTGTAGGAATAACATGTTGTTCAATGGGGGGCTGTGGGATTCCTACAGGATTTATAAACGCATTCTGGATTGGCTTTAGATTAATCCTATTCCGGAAAAGGCAGATAAGGATCTGTCTAACAGGACTAGGCCTCAATGTATCCGCATACCGGCTCTATTCTTCGATGGAGCACAACAGGATGGTATATGCGGCTGTGGAGCTTGGCTTAAATTGGAAGATGAGGAGTGCTTCCATATCATCTGTTACAGGGGCCAGGGATCTAACAATAAAGCCGAGATCATGGCCCTATGGAGCGGGCTCTTTGTGGCCCATCACCTAAGGCTCCCTATCATAGATATTTACGGGGACTCCCAATTTGTCATAGATGGCATTTCGGGCAGAACAAATCTCTCTATATTCTTTCTCAATTTCAGAGAGCCTCCCTCCACCATATATACAGAGAACTAAACTGTAGGGCGGATAGGCTCTCAAAGTTGGGGTTGGAACATAATTTTGGTCACATTACAGTCATCCATATCAGGGACAACAGAGAAAGGGCCTCTTTCAGGTTCGAACTGTAGGATCTCTTCAATGATCGGCTGTATTTCCACACACTGGTCTCTGTATTTAGGTTTTGACAACGGTACTTTCCTTTGACACCTGTTCTTCACCATCCCGGTCCTATTGCTGTTGACATTTCTCCTGGTTCATATGACTGGCCCTTTTTCACATCCCGGGGCATCCTCTGGTGGTATATATCTCTGGGGTCTTTCGTATATGAGGCAGGATCGAACCTGCTGTTTTTGTATTTTCGAGCCTTCATAACACATTTTCACATTACCTGGAGATGCTACATGGTATACATCAGTTGGGATTATCTCCATGGGTTCTTCTGTGGCTGGTTGTTTCTCTGTCTATTGGATCCAGCAGATTCACTTTATCGGTTTCAGGTGTATAGACCTTTTTCTTCTGTACAGGGGATCGCTATCTATTGGCTGGTTCACAGATTGGACAACTGATCAGCTACAGATTTTGGTATTCTGGTAAAACATGTCTTGACAGCTTCCTATGCTTACGCTGGTTTGTATCCGGATGTTCCCGATGCTGACATGACATGACTGACAGCTTAATATGTTTGGATCAATTTTGATGATCAGGTACAGGATGCTCTATTTACTTCTGAGACATTTTGGACTGTATATATGTCGTTCTTTTCTCTGTTGAACATATTTTCCTTCTTTCTCTCCCTGGGTCTTTTGTTGCCTGATGATATATCGGTAGGATTGTATCTCTCATATGCTTGATGGCTTGGGCTGTTTTGTACCTCAGATTTGTTTTTTGGATCTCCTAAGGGCTCCTTACAAGCTCCTGTAGGGGTAATGGTGCTTATTGTCTCCTATCTGTCATGTATTACCCTATTCTCCTGTGGATAGGGTATCTTCCTATCAGAGGAGAATGCTTTGACTGATGGACTGTTTTTCACATCTTTATATATAAAAACAGTGTTTTTTCTCTGTTGAAAAAAAGAAAGAAATCAAAATTTAAACTCCAAGTTTATCGGCTGTCATGCAGTCTCTTTTTATGCTGCATGGAAAATTCATGTGATTCATATGTCGCGTGTGAAAAGTAGTTTGTGAGTTTAGGTTAATAAAAACTGGAAAGAAATGAAATGAATTGAATAACAAGCAGTAAGCAATACATCTTGAGATTGTACAAACTGAGATTTCTGTAAGCTTTTCGAATGTAAAGCTTTTATCTCATGCAGACAAGCTTGTGATGAACATCTAGTATTCATCTGTCATCATATTCAAAGTAATTGTGACAAGATCGAATGAGACACCTTCTCCCCGATGTCACCCAATTAGTCCTTCAGGTCCTTAACCCTTTGCAATGAATCCAGCAGTAGATTCATTCTCCTCCATCCTCATGGAAAACAACTTGTCTTTGAATGATAAGATGTGATTGATGTTCTATGTCTGGTATAAATTCTTGAGTGTCGTCCAGATCTCATTGAACGATTTACCATCTCTAATATGTAGGATAATATTGTCTTTAACACACATATTTAATAAATATTTCGCCTTATTATCCCTTTTATCTCAATATTGTATGAGTGCAACCACACTTGTTGTATTGTTCAGCTTCTGTTCATCACCACTGACGATTGACCATGCGCTCGCTCCTTCAAACAACGTCTGTAGCTTGAATTTCCAATTGGTATAATTGGTCCCATTGAGTTTGCTATTCTCATTGAGATAATTTTCTATAAAAATTTTCATTTTGGACTGATCGAATTCCAAATCCTCCGATCTTCAGTCGATTCTAACCAAGTGAACAATTACAAGCTACAAAAAAAAACTTCAACACATATCAGAATGTGATCACAGATCTGTCACCGATCTGACATGATCTCTGTGTCCGCAACTTAGATTTGCCACCGATCTGAAAAAAATGTTGTGTCTGCTACTCAGATCCGCCACCAATCTGACGAAATCTCATGCGCAGAACCATAAAAAGAGGCCAGAACTCCTATCAGCTAAAAATCCACGTTGTTAAAAATTTCGATAAGGGAATCTCTACCAGCACTAGAATGACCCCAAAAAAATGCATTGATCCGTACCGATCAGCGCTTTTGTGGCTTCGAAAAACGTGTTAATCCGTTTTTTTCTCAGTAAATTGATACCTGTGAGAAACCAAGTTCCTCTTGTAAGTAAGGTGTTTATGCATACCACCTATACTATGTTGTGAGCACTAAGGCTCCTATGTGCATTGTAGCCACGAAGGCTCTGTAGGTAAATCAAGCTCACCATATCTAAGCGATGATGCCATGATAAAAACTAGAAAGAAACGAAATGAAT
>JAXQQM020066641.1:0-65938 GCA_034641835.2 Pinus albicaulis
TTTGTCATTTCAAAGAGTTTTCAAGCAAAATTTGGTCACTAGGCATTAGGTCTAGGGTTTGCTTTCACTCCTTCCAAAGTTGTCCAAATGTCGGTCCATGTCACCATTCAGCTAAGTGTGCCATCATTCAGAGGGTTTTCATCATCATGTCAAGTTCCATTGGGTCATTTTACAACTTGTTCATGCTTCAGTTGTGCCTAGGTAAGGTCCATTTCCCTCTCCTAGGGTTTTGGAGGTAATTCCTCTTGGATGGTCAAATCATCGAAAAAAATTGTATCCTGATGTTCACACACCTTCCCCTATCCTTAACATACCTTATTAAATACTTCCCATCACTGAGATCCCCAAAATTCCTCATTTTTGCACAAACCCTAGTTTCTTGCCACAACTTGGCAATTTTCTAGGCTAGGCCTGTGTTTTGCCCTTTTGGACTCCTTCCCCTCACTCAATCTCTGTGATTCCACTTTCCCCTGCTTCCTAACATCCCTCCCTACTTCCCAAAATTTCCCCAAGAATTTAGAAGCCCCCTATCCCCTTCATTTCGCTTCATTTCGACAAAATCCCTTGTTCCACACATCGGGATCGGTTTCACTCAAAAGATGTTTCAGAGCAATCAAAGATGAAATTTGGGAAACGGAGAGAGGTTTTTGTCCACAACATGTCAAGGAAGAAAAACCTCTTTCACTTTTTACACAGGTATCATGGTTTTGGAGAAATGTCAAAACTACCGTTGCCTCAGGAGAATTGAATGCACCTCTGAAGTGACCTTGGGAAAATCAATATTTCTCCTAGCATGGTTGGCCAAATGACTTGCATGATGAGTCAAATGATAACTAGACAGAAATAAATTTCCAATGAGCTATCATGAGCTCAATTTGGAGTTGATGAAGACCTTCAAAAGTTGACTGCAACAGCGCTCTGCCTTGAGGCAGCCTCATTCTGCTCATTTTTACTAGTGTTGGGAGATTTGATTTTTGATAGAGTAAATCAAATCCAAATTGCATAATTCCACTTGTGTTGGAAAGTAGACTCCAATAGATTTCCAACGAGCTATCACACGCTTAATTTGGACACCGGGAAGGCCTCGAAAAGCTTCCCGAAAAATGCACTATGTGGCAAGAGGGAAGCGCGACCCACTTGAGGGGAGCGACCCACTTGAGCATTTCAGCCAGTGTAAAAATGAATGGGAGCGACCCACTTGGGGGGAGCGACCCACTTAAACAAAAAAGCCCAGAAATTTGTGTTTTGCGCCCATTTTTGATTCAAATCATCTCCAACAACTTGCAAACAAGTTTTTATCATTGCTCAGTAGATTTTTAACAATGTTGTGATGTTTTTGATGTTGGGAAAGAGGCCATGTTCGGAGAAGAATGTATAAACCCTACATTCACATGCAAGTTAATTCTATAAGGGTTTTGAGATTGCATGGGTAGTTTTATGAAAAATTTGAAAACCTTCGAATGGTGGATATGTTCACACCCTAGCACGTTGTATAGATGATCCTCACGCCCTCAGTTATCATCTTATCACTGTTGTTCATGCTCTTTCATATTTTGCACAGTCTTATGTCGACTAATCTATAGCCCTCATTACCATAATATCACCATTGTTGTTGTTATCATTATATTACCACTGTGATAGTAATTTGTGTCACTATGGTCATGGTCTTCTCCCTGTTCTCCAGTTCATAAACACAGTCCTCTACTTGTTTGCTTCTTTGACAAACTTTGCCCATCATTACCAAAATCTTGCCCCATACTTTGCAGTTGGCATTCATTTGTGAAACTCACTTATGGTCAAAACAGTGATAGTTTTCATGCCACTAAAACAGAGCCATCTTCATTGTAATTTTGTTTTCCTATGATACTTTGGCAGTGGGTGATATCTATTGGGTGTTGAACATACATTATAACTTTTCTTTCACTGCATCTATATCAGTATACATATTGCACATATCTTGTTCAAAGCCATGTCAGAGACAGAGTCAGAGTATGAGCAGGAGTCGGACAGTGACTCAATCGTTGAGGTTGATGTACTGAGATGGAGCATAGCAGTGCGCCAGTAGTGGTAACATATCAGAGAAGCCACAGAGCTTTGTTTCAACATCACGGCGAGTACTATCTCCACCCGGGGTGGAAGGGGTCTCGTTGACTTCATCAGCAACGCGAGTACTATCTCCACATGGCGTGGAAGGGGTCTCGCCTTCTTCATCGGTTGTTGTCACATTCACGGGATCATGTTGAGACAACACATACAATCGAGGCAGTGTTTTCTGCAGGGCTGCATGCACCGGAAGGCACTAAAATGGCGGAAAAGGCACTTATCCCTCTGGGATTTTGGCTTGAGGCTAACGGGATGCGTGGAGACCAACACTAGCGGGCGATGGCTGCCACGGGAGAGGCACACATGCTGCATACGAGAAGCACTAAAAATGGCGGAAAAAGGCCTGAATCCACTCAGTTTTGGCCGGCTTCATTATTGTGAGCAGGACACATGATGGAGGAACTCTGCTCCGAATTTGGGCAAATTCGGAGAAAATTTTGTCATTTTCAAATTTTTGGGTCAAAAAACAGGTTTTGCAGTTACGTGGGTCGCGCGCTCATGCGCTCACTTTTTTTTGGGACACTTGCTGGAGGAGATTTTTACATTTTTGGATTTTTCATGGTTAATTATGCATCCTCTGAAGTCAACTTAGCATTTCATCAAAATCTGGATGGTCAAAAAGCTCAAAAACACCATGAAAACCACCTTGCTGCCACCTTTTGCACCAGCAGGGAGTACCTCTGGGAGAATGAGTTTTTGGAGGGTCAAATGAGCTCCAAATTCAGAAATTCCACTTGGGTTGGATAGTCAACATCCAGGGCTTTCCAACGAGCTATCATGAGCTCAATTTGGATGTCGGGAAGTACCTCAAATTCAGGCTGGAAAACGCGCGACCCACTCGGCTCAAAAGCGACCCACTTAAATTTTTCCTGAATTTTCAGCTGCCAGCTCAGATTTTCGCCTAGTATGGACCAGTTTTGCTTGTGGATGGAATTTTTGGGTTTTTATGATGTAAATTCATGTTGGGCATGTAACTTTGGCTTATTTTTATCTCTTCTAGAAGATTCACTCTCAAAAAGGTAAAAAATCATGTAATGGATCAGTTTCCACTCTTTTAGAGGCAAGTTGTTAGCTGCCTAGATTGTAGTTCCATGAATAGAATTGGTTGAAACTGATCCCTGAAGAGGGAATTCGACCCCTAGAGGTGGGGAAAGGTGTTAGAGTGATCTATATATTGTAATTTCTCAATCATTTTCAGAGGTTGGAGGGGTTGGAGAGGTTGGACTCTTGGGATACTTTTGATACTATTGTACATACTTTTCATATTTTGGCTAAGGAAAGATCAGGGGTTTTGCGGCACTTGTTGGGATCCTTGTGGTGTTCTGTTCTTGATGGTGTTTCTTCTTTGTTTACTGTAAGTTTCTTCATGTTTAATGTATGCCATCCTTTCATCATGCTTCTGAACTAAATTGAATGAGTGAATAAGGTTGAATCCATTGTTTACAGTGCTTGGCCTTTGAATTCAGTTAGTTCTATATGTTTTCAGCTGTTTGGAGAGGATCCAAGTTCTTCTTTGCCCTCTTCAGCTCCTTGTCGGTCTAATCTGTCCATATATCCAATCAAAAGCATCAAGACATTCACCTACCTCGCCCCAACTCGAAATCTGCAAAGGTCTGACCTTATCCCCGGACCCAAAATCTGTTTTCCCATTTCTCCAGCGAAAACCCAAAAAACCAAAAAAATCAAACATACCTATCTCTTTACTAGCCTAAAATAAGTTCTTATTGTAAGTCATCTCGCATCCTATTGCTCATTTTCTCGAGATTGACGGAGACAGCCCTCTCCTGTCCTCGTAGGGCTAGCTACGAGGCTGAGCGTGGTTTGATGTAGCCTTGAGTTTTACTTCATTTCGACTGGAGTAGATTTGGATAACGGAATGGAACTACGGTAGTTACTATGTATGATTGTGGAAGGCATTATGAGTTTTAGTTATTTCTTTTGTTGGACGTTATCCAGCTGTGTCTATTCATTTGTCATTTGGAGAATGAGACTCATCATCTCATCTTTTTGATTTTCCTCCTGCAGAATTTCTTTAGTCTGTGTATGTTTTGTTGGAGAAAGCTTCAATTGTTTTCTAAGTGCTTCAATGTCAACATTCTTCTTCTTTATCATCTCTTTTGCAGCCTTTACATTTTCTTGGTCATACCCTACTTCAATTACCAATTCTTCTAAGGACTTGATTCTAGTGTCCTTGATAAGAGAAGAATCTTTTTCAATATTGATTTGATCTCTCAAATTAGTTATAGTGTTATAAAGCTTCTGGGTACTCATTTCCTTGTTAGTCATAGTAGAATAAATCATTTCAGAGATATGCTTGTGGAACTCAATTTGATCTAAAGCATGAATGCTATCAACTGGTACTTCCAAGTCAACTTTCTTGTAGTGCTAGTATTTGCTTAGGCTGTTGTTGGTTGCTTAACATGTACACTTGTAGAAATTCTTGTTGGTGTGATCAAGGGTGATAATCCATTTTGGCTTCCTCGATTATTCTTTAAATACGTGAATAAGTTTACATTCTTGCTCTTCATTCTTCAGCATGATTTCCTTATGGCTATAAATGTCAAACTTGTACTTTCTTATTGCTATGATAATGATGTCTCCATATTTTTAAATGTTTTCAGTATTTCTGTGATATACCCAAGAACTGCCCTTTTCCTGCTCATTTGTTCATGTGAGAATGCATGTTGCTCTGTGTTTCTTCATGCTTCTAAATCTCAATTGTCTCTTTTTCCTTCTTCTTTGGTTGAGCTTGGATTGTTATTACATTTGGTTCAGCAATAGTCTGTGTTGTTTCGATGATGTAGGTACACTTCTTCACTGATTCTCTTAGTATCTTTATCTTCTTGATTCACAGTTTTAGAGTGTAGTGGTATCCTGCTTTCTTTTGGTGTTTAGAGGTATTTTCACGTTGTTTTAGCAGTTAGCAAATTTCTCAATCTCTATCCTTTTATCATGGATATAAGGGGTCAATTTGCATTTTACACTTATTTTACTTAGAATTCCCTGAGGATCATAATTCCATAAGAAACTTTCTTTAAATTTGTATTCCAGCAATTGTTTTGCTGTTTCTGTACAGGCATCCCTGTGATTGCAAAAGAAAGTTCCTACTTGGTTCTTCAACTTTAATTGAGTCTTCTTTTTGGAAGCCAAGAAGTTGATAGAATCTGAATTTAGTATTTGCCTTATGTACTCTAAGGAAAAAAAACGCATGGGCAAGTATTTTGGTAGTTTATAGGGTAAAAGTTTTGACCCAAAAACTCTGATCTCTGTATGATGTTGGTAAAGGTACCAATC
Source organism: Pinus albicaulis (assembly GCA_034641835.2). Classification (NCBI taxonomy): domain Eukaryota; kingdom Viridiplantae; phylum Streptophyta; class Pinopsida; order Pinales; family Pinaceae; genus Pinus; species Pinus albicaulis. The sequence continues at coordinate 5,398 of JAXQQM020066641.1, forward strand.
TCCTGTTCTACTTTGCTCTGACAGCTGTAACACTTTCTTTATCTCATTACTGACTCTTGGTTGTACACTGTTTGTCAACATTTTTATCAATGGATGAACAAAACAATCTATAAAATCCACATAAGTGAATTTTGTTGATTCTTTTCTTATTAGAGATGTCCAAAAGATGACTGATAGAGGATTCCATTCTACATCCAATTTCTGAAGGTTTATAGGAAACTTATCTTCTTGGAAATAAGGGAACATGTGAAAGAGTAAGGATGAATATCTGAAAACTCCTTCAGTGGGAAATTTCACAAGCTGATCATGGATATTATCAGCTCTGTATTCAACATAATTGTAGATAACATTAGGAGGTTGACCTGGCACAAAATTGGATATAAAACCTAGAATTGACTCATCAGTATGCTCATCAATAAAATAACCTAGGATAAAGGATAACATAGAAATGCCATGCCTTGACCCTTCAGAAAATTTGGAAGTAGAATGAGGAGGGTTTATCTTTGGAATTTAAACATATGCAGGCATGAAATTTTGGAAAATTTGAAATCTCTTAGGAAAGTCTAACTAAATATAGAGCTTTGTGAGTGCTTCTATGGATAATGGAACTGCACTGGGATCTGGTTTGAGCTGAAGAATTAGGTTAATAGACTCTGTAGTAATGGTAAACAATACTTCTGTGTTAGCAATAACCATAACTCTTTGTTTAGGTGAATAATAGGATTGACATAGCCTAATGACTTCTAGACATTTATCAGTATGTGGAACTACATACTTGGGTAGATTTGACTCCCAAATCTGAGCTTCATCTCTCTGATCTAATGATTTTTCTAGACTCCAGCAGTGGAGTTCTAAAAGATTGAATTCTATCACTAGATCAGCTATCTTGTAATCTATATCACCTAGAGGCGTATGCTCCACATCTAAAAGAGGAGGTTGTAGAGGATTTATAACAATGGTGGTTTTGGGAGCCATTACTGGGTTTGATTTTGACACTTTTAGCCTTATGGATGCTTAAAACTCTATATTTGGGCTTTTTGTACTCTTCTATAAGCTTAAACTATTTACAGAAGTTATTTTTGACTTTGATAGAGGTCTTCTGAACAACAAAGGGTACAATTAGGCTTTCTTTTGGCTTTAACCTCCAATTTGGCTTCAAACTTGGTCTTCAAAATATTTACGGATTCAGGAAAAGGTAGAACTAGGGTTTTCTATTCTTCTTGAATAAAATGGACTAAAATGGTTCAATTCAGGCACATAAGGATCTTGAGTATTTTCAAAGGGTTTCTCTAGTTAATCAAAGGGTTTTTAAATTCTATAAAAGGTTAAAATTACTTCAATTCTGATTTTAAAACAGATTGCAGTATCAAAATCATAATTTTATCAGGGTTTAGCAGCGAATCCTTTCTTTGAAGGAAAATACAGATCTTTCTATGGGAAAATAGGGTTTATGGCTATTCATTTCACAGAAAACTCTTTTTCAAATGACAGGAAGGTTTCTTTTTCCGAAGAATACCTGTTCTTGCAGGTATTTGGTCTTGAAAAAGGTTTATGAGGCAGCTAGATACTTTTGAAAACTATTGAATTCTTTTAGATGTTGATTTGAAAGCTTTTAGAAGGTTGTTGCAATGATTTCAATAGATTTTCTGGTTCTTTGGCATGAAAACAGGGCTATGGATCTTTTTCTTCACTCAGAGATGGTTAAAAATGGATAGAGAATGCAGAATGGGCTTAAACTTTGCGCGTTATGAAGTTTTATAGCAATTTTAGGTTTTAAATGTGTTCTGCATTGAATGGTGGTCAAATCAAAGGGAATGTTGTTTAGCACGGGGAGGAGAAAACCATCAGTGGTTATTGCATGGGAAAAGAGTGGTAAATGGTTTATTTGGAACGAATGCGATCTAATCTCTTACCACTGCGTGGAGGAGAGAGAAGGGAACTAAACTACATATTTCACAAATCTTAAAATGATTACGAATCGCGCTAGTGAAAATGTGATATGGCATCTGGTGCGTTGGATCTAGAGGGAGGTGTGCGAATGATGGAGATTGATTTATGGATTAGCTCAGCATATGGGGCGTGGGTCCTGGGAACTTCATATGCAGTAGGGTTAAGTTCAAACGTTTAAAACGTAAAACTCAATGTATTAATATGATAGGCGGGTATGTGATTTTACACAGTAAGTAAGGGATTTGCATATGTTTTATAACCATAGGGTGGGTTTTATTATATATAATGTGTTTTTAAGCTATGGGGAGGCGGGGTATATATCACGTGGGTTTTTAAGAACCATAGGTTAACATTTATAAAGTGGGTTTGGGATATTTAAATAAATGAGTTAATATATCTACGGGAAAGGGTAGTTATAAAGGATTTAATACATTATATTAGAGTTAATATGAAATGAAAGAGCGGAATGCAAAACAAACTAAGAAAAGTGTAATATAAATATTTGAGCACAATGATTGTCCCATTTAAATATGTACACTTAAACTTAGGATAATATCATTTGGTGGATTTTTTGAATGTTTTTGCATGAAATGAGATTAATTAAAAGGTGTTTTTACTTTTTCTAAGCAAAAAGTTATTTTAACTTAGGAAAAGGGATTATATTTTTGGAAAAGGGTGAATATGTTGAGGAAATGGGCTTTTATGAAGGGAATCCAGTACTTTTTACCAATCAGTTATTAAGCCTTGGGTCTGGTCACAAAAAAGGCCAGAGAAATGCTCTGAGCCTCTTTAATTGAAGGTTTTGAATATTGGAACATTGTGGGGGAGGGGAAATTAGTAATTTTCCAGATGATATTTTATTACATGCTTTGTACAAATTCTTTCTACCTACCCATCATTACTGTAACATTTTATTATTATTTGCATGGGTGCATTTAAGCTTGCAACCCTAAATCCATTTTTCTTTTAAAGCATAAAACTATCTAATTCTAACCTTATTTCATTCGATGGCTCAGATTAAACTGTTGAGCTCCTCATTTATTCTCTAACTATCTACTGATTTGTAAAGTTTAATCTGTTTGACATTTCTTTATTCTCTATCTATAAACATGAAATTCAAAGCATGAAAAGTTAAGATTAAGCTATTTAACTCATCATGGATAATGAAATTTTGAAAAAGCTACACATAATCATTATTCTTGCAGTAAAAGTAAAAAGTAGTGGCATTTTGACTTGCAACACTTTCATGTTTTATTCTTATCTCTTTCTGTCTTTTGGGTCCACTTTTTATTCTTTTTGATCTTTTATTTTCAAGTCCTTTGATCTTTCTTTTAGGACTTTTACCCTCTTTTCATTTTTTATTATTTACAAAATATGGGAAAACAACTTATAGAAAGAAATGTATGTACATATTTACTAGAGTAATCATAGTCAATTCAAAAATTATGAATCCTATTATTATAGGATGCTAATAGTGGCTCCACATGGGGATGGCATTTCCTGGTGAAATGTCAAGAACTTTGAGACTAGTAGCCTTTGAATTTTGACTGTGCTAACCTTGTAGATGTTGTTCGATCTCTACAATTGTTCATACTTATGATATTTTACCTCTCAAAGCTTAGGGCCTTCTCTCCAGGCTTCAAATTTGTTAGGAACATATCCAATACAATCTAAAATCTAACAATGTTATGTACAATGGATAAAATAAACAAAAATTAATTATTGGTTATTTTTGAAGAGTAGTAGTGCTTCAACATTCTACCATTGATAGGTCCACCTAGCAGATCTGATCCATCCATTTCTTTCAAAAAGAAAGCATTGTTACCTCTGTAACCATAAATAATATAAGGTCCTTTCGACAGGAAATCAAATTTCTCATGTTTACCTTTCTCTTCTCCTTGAATCCCATTTTAACACTTTTTCACCAATGTAGAAATCATCTTCTTTACTCTTTCTGTCAAAAATTTTCTTTATCTTGTATTGGATAACTTGAGACTTAAGATAAACCTCTTCTCTTGTTTGTTGCAAGTGAATGGTTTGGTTAATCCTTCTTTGAATGTCATTAGTCTCAACTTGTAACTCTTGAAATATCTTCATTATTGGTACTCCTAAGGAAGATAGAAAAACATCTTCCATTCCATAAACAAGCTGGTAAGGGGATGTACCAACAGATTTTTTGGTGGTAAGCCTATCTTCCCATATCGCATTAACTAACCTCTTGCTCCAAGTCGTCTTGTTATCTTCTAGTAATTTCTTGATGATGTTCACAAGGCTCTTATTGGAAGATTCCGCAAGGCCATTACCTTGAGGGTAATATGCAGTAGAATGGCCTAGGGTAATGTGGTATTTATGGCAAAAGTGAATCATCTTTTTATATTTGAATGCAACTGCATTGTCATTGATAATATCTTTAGGACATCCAAATCTTGAAAGTATGATGGTTTCTAAAAAGGAGATAATGATAGTGTCAGTGGCTTGCCTAGAGGGTATGGCTTCTATCCACTTAGTAAAATAATCAGTGGCTGTCAGAATCCACTTATGTTGGGTTGATGATGGAGGGTGAATTTCACCAATGAAGTCAAGACCCCATTGTTGAAATGGAATTTCTGTTGATATGGGTTTTAAGGGAAGGTGTAACAACTTTTTCTTTCCCTCAAATATTTGACACTTGTGACAAGAGGTCACATACCTTTTTACATATGCAAACAAAGTAGGCCAGTAAAAACCAACTTTCGTGATTTTGTCTGTAGTAGTTTTCCAGTAGAGATGTCCTCCACAGTCACCTGCATCAAATTCTTCTAAAAATTTATTAGCTTCTTCTTTAAGCAAAAAATTCAGTAAAATTCCACTATGATCCTTACAAAAAAGTACATTGTCTAAGATACAAATGTTATTGTGTTCAATTTTAAGAATCTAACTTTTGTTCTTGATAATCCAGGAGGAGCTTGTAAATTTAGTAATACAAATATGATATCTGCATACCATGGTGAGTCTTAAAAGGCTTCACTGATCTTTGGAGTCGCCATCTCTTCCTGATCATCTACTTGGGCAATAAAATTTAAGTCTGAATCATGACAATTTGATTCAGCCATGAGTTTGGCTAAACCTTGATATTTTATAAGTTTAGTGGGTTTTATTTCTATGTCATATTCCAAAATTGTGGCAATCCACTTCCCTCTTTTACCATCAGGACCATTCTATGTCATAATGCCCTTTACAACTGCATTTGGAACATAGGCAATGGTGTGTGAATAAAGAATGTACACTCTAAAATCTTTAATGGCCTTTACAAAAGCTAGGGCCTATTTCTCCATGATATTGTACTTTAAAGTGGAATCTCTGAGTGTTTTTCTAAAGAAAGCTATGCGCTAATCATAGCCTTGGTCATTTTTCTGCAGTAAAACTGCAACAATAGTGTGTTCTAAAGAAACAAATAAGATAATAAAATCCTTCTTAAAATCAGGACTTACAAGGAATGGAGTTTTGTTTAAAGCTTGTTTAATTGATTCAAAAGATTGCTTAGCTTCAATACTCCGTTTAAGTACTAAGTCCTTTTTAAGAATATTGTTAAGCTCTTTGATTATTTCAGCTAAATTTGAGATGAATCTTCTAAGAAAGTTAATTTTACCTAGAAAAGCTTGTAACTCTTTAAATTTCCTAGGAGGACTAATGTTAAGAATTGCCTCTATTCTGGCAGGGTCTATTCTAATTCCTTATTTAGATATTATGTGTCCAAGTAACTTACCTTCTTCTAATCCAAATAAAATTTTCTTAGGGTTTAGAGAGATGCCAAATTTTCTGCATTTAAGAAAGACTTGTCTAAGATGATCCAAGTGTTCATAATCAGTCTTTGAGAAAAAAATAATGTCATCGAAATAAATTACTAAGAATTCATGAATTTCCTTTGCAAAGACTATATCCATAGCTCTTTGAAAAGTGGCTCCTGCATTCATTAACCTAAAAGGAATTTTTACATACATAAAAGTGCCCCATGGAGTAGTAAAAGCAGTTTTGGCTCGGTCCTCTCGTTGGAATAAAATTTGGCTATACCTTGAAAATCCATCTAAAAGTGAAATCCTAGAACCAACTACCCTTTGTAAAATGTGATCCATATTTGGTAAAGGGTAATTGTCTTTTAAGGACACCTTATTTAAATTTCTAAAATCAAAACATAATCTAATTTCTCATGTCTTTTTCCTGGTGGGAACTAAATTAGAAACCCAATTAGAATATCTAATTGGTGCAATTATTTGGGCCTCATACATTCTTTTTATGTATTTCTCAATTAAATGCATCAAAATAGGATTGATCCTTCTTAACTTTTGCTTAAAAGGATTTTGATCTTCTTTTATAGGGATTTTATGTTGTATTATACTAGTGTCATAGGATTTTAGGTCCTCATAACTCCAAACAAACAAATCTTGAAATTCCTTAGAGAGAACTATGTATTTTTATTTTTCTTCCTGAGGTAAATCTTTGGAAAGTTTAATAATCTTAGGTTTTAACTCTGTACCTATGTTACATTCCTCAATATCATATCTAAGTGGCTCCATTTTGGGTTTTCTTACAACAACCTTTGAGTCAAATAAATCTTCTAAAGGAGTTAAGCCTTTTGGTAAAAAGTTATCTTTTAAGTTCAAAATATCAGATTCATCATCAACTATCTCTTCAATTTCTACTTCCTCTAAGTTATCTATGTCTAATTGACTAAATTTAGTAGGCTTTGAAAATTTTACTTTATTTACATCTATGTTATTCAAATCAATTTCACTATCTAAATTTCGATTTAATGTACAGTCTCTGTCTATTTTACAATTCTGAAATTCGCCTTCATTGTTCATAAAATTGTAAATCTCTTGATCTTGTGAGAAAATTTTCCAATATTTAAGATTATCTAGAATTATTAGTCTGTGTTTGACTTCTGCAGTATACCTATGATTTGGCTAAAATGGCAGATTACAGTACTAGCAAAAGTTGCTAGGGAGTGACCCTGTATGTTCTGTTTTCTTGGTATTGCAGAAAAATTACATTCCAACAGTTCATCTATCAAATCTAACGCAGTTTCTCTATATCGGCTTAACCTTGGATTATAAACAGAATATTCTCCATTTATTTTTTTTACAATCAACTCTGAGTCTCCTATAATTGATACTCTCTTACCTCCTAAATTCCTAATAATCTGTAGTCCTAAAATGAGAGCTTGATGTTCAGCCATGTTATTGGTACATTTAAAATTAACTTTGAAAGCATGAACCTCTGCATGTTTATTTTCCATATTAGTTATCCAAACTCCTGCTCTTGCTCCTAGTTTATTGACTGAACCATCAAAATCTAAATGCCATAATGATTCATGAAAGATATTTTCACTGTCTAGTGTTTTATTTTGATCTTTTAGTTTAGTTTTGATTTCATTATCAGTTTCAGAGTTACATAAGATGAATGAATCTAGGTCAGTAGGTGTAGTGTAAATTGGGTAATTTCTCAGTCTTTCTACACTACTCACCATATATTTCATCAATGTTTCCCTATAAATTTTCTTTGGTTGGCCAAAAAATGATATGGTTGTATATGACATGTCTAATTGTAGATATCCCTGTAATTTGGGTCCCCATGAGCGAGATAAGAGCATTCTATATTTGGGTGGGATATTAGCTACTACAATGTCCATGAGTATGCTTTTAGTAGGATATTGAGCTAATGTGACACACAAATCTTTAATCAATCCTAAACATTTCACTTTGATTGAATCAAATGAAAATAGATCTTTGTAAGGCCTAGTGATATCTAAATTTAGGGTTTCCATTATTGCTTTTGGCATTAGATTGTGTGAAGCCCCTGAATCTAACATTGCATTGTGTAATATTTGGTCATGAACAATTAAGCTAATGTAAAACAGTGGAACTGCTCCATCTTGTTGTTTTCCATTAACATCAAGACCAAAAACCAACTCTGGTTGATCATCACTTAAGTTTATTGAGTCTTCTCCATCATTCATGTTTAAGGTTTGAGTGATAGTTGTTTTGTACAAATCGTGTTTCACCAATTTTGTCAAAGGAATTGGTATTTTTAATTTTGCAATTTCAGCTTGTATATTAAATGAAGGCTGTGATTTACTAAGTTGAATTATTTATTCTTTGGTAACTATAGTTTGAGTAGGTTTATCTTCTTTTCCTACAGCTGTTTACTCATTTTCAGTTTGTGTTTCTTGTGACTTACTGCTCTTAGTTTTATTTTCAGGAATGGTTTGAGAAGCAGTAGATGTTTTTTCATATTTTGAATTATCAGAACTTGTTTTGGCAGTGGCAGCTTTTGGATTTGCTAATTTTCGATTAGCAATAGGTGTTTTGGAATCTAAAATTGTTGTTTTTAGCAGAAATAGTTGTTTTAACAGTAGCAGATTTTTGTAAATCTGTTGATGTTTGGACAACCTCATCTGTTATATCAACAATCTTGGGACTGGGTGAAATTTTAGGGCTGGAAATTTTATCGGATGAGGTGGAGTTTTGCTTATTTTTCCTAGGGAGAATTTGCAGAACTTTTGAAGTGGGAGCTTCTACTATTTTCTTAGTTTGTGTTTGTGTAGTTTTCTTAGTAGAAGACTCTATGTTTTTCTTACTTCTAAGGTTATATTGCTTACGTACTTCGTTGATAGAAAAATCATAACCTTGTTTGTATTCAAATGATTCACCTGAATCTAATTGAAGTTGTTGCATTTCAAATAACTCTTGATATTCTTGTGTGAGAAAGATAGTGTTATCGTCATTTATACCCTTTAGATTTATGGTGTCTTCATCATCTTCATCTTGATGAGAACTTTTAGCATAGTTCTCTTGAAATGGAGGTCTTATTGTCTGATCAGGAATTGATTCTTTAGATTTTCCTGTGTTTGTATTTTTCCTGAAGTTGAGATGTCTAATTTGCTGTTGAGTATCCCATTGTAGTGTTCTTTCTATATTGTCTAATCTATCCATCATTCTCTTTAAAGTTTTAGCTAATTGATCTATTTTTCCATCTGAACTAGATGTCTCTTCTTTTATGGTTACTCTCCTTTAATTCCTCAATCTAGCTTTTCTAGCCAATATATTTACTTCTACACTAACAGCATCTGTTTGCATTTTTACTAAAGTATCAACATTTCTCTCTCTTAATTGATAGGTCATGTCTATATCAAAACCATCACGGAATTTAAGTAAGACAGAGTCTGGAGTGGGTTTGAGATTAGCAGGGATTGAATTATAAATGCTATTGTATCTAGTGCAGTAATCTTGCACTGTTTCATTAGGAGCTCTTTTCATTGCATCAAATTCATATAATATTTGAAGTGGATTTTTCTTCTTTTTCCATTTATTCAAAAATAATCTATGAAATACCGCTAAATCAGTTATAATACCAGGATTAAGAAATTTAAACCATTTTTTAAGTTCCCATGTTAATGTTTGAGAAAAGAGTCTCATTTGTACATCATAATCATCTATTTAATGAAGCCCAAAATAATCTGTCATCTTATTAATGTGCTTTTGGGTAGTATAATGAGTGGTAGCATCAAATTGAGGTATTTTACTCTGGTAATCGTGAGGCATATCATTTAACTGTCCTAGAAGGACTAAGGGAGCATACCTAGCATCCATGGCTAGAATTATAGCTTGACTAGGAGGTAAGTTGGAAGTGCTTGGGGCAGAACTAGAAGTACTAGATGATGCATTTAAAGAAGTGACTTATGAGATTGGAATGTAAGATGATGTACTAGAAAATGTTTTTGAAGAACTAAAAGGTAAAGTTGGGATGGAAGAAGATGAAACTGAAATATATGAATAAGTACATGGAAATGATAATGATGTATTTGAAAATGTAGAAGATGAACTAGTGGATGGCGTTGAGGTGGTAGAATATGGAAATAATATTCTAGGTTGGAATGGTTGTTTTGGGATAAATGGATTTGTGGACTGAAGTGTGGTGTAAATTATAGATGATGTAGTGGTATAAATGGATGAACCTACAGATTATAAAAGGTGGGTATCTAACTAAGAAGTAGAGGGCTTAGGTGTATATGCTAATAAGGCAGCTAATTCAACTGAATGCTAAAGAAGAGCTTCATCTATTTCCTTAAGAATAGTAGCATTTATTTCATCAAGTTTATCATAAGATTCAAATATTTTTTATTCAGAATCTATTGAAACATTTTCCTATTTAATTTCAAGAGATGAAAGAAAATTAGGATCTATAATAGTGCTATTTAAATCACTTTCTGATTTTTTTCTGAATAAAGAATGTTCAAAATTTAAGTCAAAATCAATATCTTGTATAGTTGCTAACTATTTTGGAAGGGGATTTGATCTAATTAAGGAAACTTTATTGATCCGGATTTATGCAAGAATGAAACAGAATACACATATAACCACAAATACAAAGATGCAATGGAAATAACACTTCATTTCATTAATATCAAAGAACTGAAATTTTCTTATAGACAGAATGGAAATAAACTAGCTAGGGTGCTAGTAGCGAATGTCTGAGAAGAGATGTGGTAGCTACAGACCTCTGAACTGTGTTAAAATGAGGCTCGAGGGCCTATTTATTATTGAGAAACAATGGAGAATTATAAACATCCAAAAACCTAACCCTAGGAGATGAAGCACCAAAACTATGGGCCCCGTTTGGGTAATTTGGTGTTTCAACTTCCCGGGGACGTAACTTCGGTATACGATCTCCATTTGATGCATATGATGCATCGTTAGATAGATCTATCCGAGCACTAAAATTGTTACTGAAATATAAATTATAGAATGAAATAATATTTGTTGGATAAATGATGCCAAAAAAATTTCGTTTAAGGCCTCAAAACAACTCTGGAAGTTCAGGACTCGAAAAACTGCTAAAAATAGTAAGTTGTGCCGAAACTGAAAAACTGAAAGAGACAATGGTGGGGCCCCAAGTGGAATAGGTGGGTGGCCACCAATATCCACCTCGATCATTACTCCCCCCTCAGGAAGCAATGGTCCCCATTGCTTTGATTTCCTCCATGAGATGAGGAAACTTCTGATGAACTTGGTCCTTGGTGAACCACTTGCCTTGGTTCAGGAGTTGGCCAGATTTGACAACCTGATACAGTTGGATCTTCCATTGGTGAGTTTTCTTGATTGTCATGTCCATGATACAATCTATGGTGGCCTATTCCATGCAGTCTGGGTTTAACTCTTTTGGTGTGAGTTCTTCTCCAATGTCAGAGATGTCCAGTAGAGGTGGGAAGTAGGGACGAAGGTGGTCTACATTGAATATTGGGTGCAGAAAAAGGAATGGTGGAATACTGATCTTGAAGGCATTATTCCCTACAACCTTAGTGATGGTGTACAACCCATATCGTAGCGGGCGAAGCTTGCGGTGGGGTCCAGTGAGGCGCTCCTTCTGCAAATGTAGCCACACTTTGTTACCCACCTGGAAGTTGTGTGGCACCCAATGTTGATCATGTAGTTTCTTGTACTTAGCATTGGCTCTATCCAATATGTCATTAACCTGTTGGTAGATGTGCTGAATGCGCTCGATGAAGTTGTTCGCTTTGTCAGCTTCAGACTGGACATCAGCCGAATCGGCCAGAGTAGCCGCAAATGGCATGGCTACGTCAATGGGACATAGTGACTGGAATCCCAAGCCCACCTGAAAGGGGATGTGGCTAGTTGAGCTGTGGAGAGCCCAGTTATAACTATGTTGTACATAGGGTAGGCTCTCATCCCATGTGTGTGGATGATTTGAATTGTACATGCGTAGAATGTGTACAATCATCCTGTTGAAAACCTCTGTCTGGCCATCAGTTTGGGGATGCAAAGCTATGGACTTGGTGTCCAACATTGACCAGAGGCTGGACCAAAATGTGTTGAGGAACCTGCTATCACAGTCAGATATGATAGACTGTGGGTTCCTAAAGTGAACCCACACTCGTTCAAAGAAGAGTTTAGCAGTGGCTTCTGTTGTGATATTCTTCTTGTAGGCCGCCATAATGGCCATCTTTGAGAATATGTCGATGACCACGAAAACACAGTCATTTCCATGCTTAGTAGAAGGAAGGCCTGACATGTAATCCATGGATATGGATTCCCAAGGTCAACTAGGGGTAGGTAGCAAAGTATAGAGCCCTTGCTTCTTGATCATCAGTTTGGCAATGGCACAAGTAGTGCAGGATCTGATGTACTTCTCGACATGCTGTCGAAGGGTCGGCCAATAGAAACACTTCTGCAGTACTACCACTATTTTCTTGACCCCAAAATGCCCAACGACTCAAATGTAGTGCGCTTCCCATATCATCTTGGCATGCTCGCTTGAAGGAACACAAATGTGTCCTAGGTGACATAACAGTGCATCTTGGAGGTGAAAATTTGGAACTTGCGTACCCCCCAAGAGTGCCTTGTATGTGTGGGTGAGTTCTGGATCGCTCTTGTAGAGAAGTGGCCAATCAAAAGTATCGTTCGCATAAGAGTTGAGAACTGTGGTTACGGCCATGATCGGTGGTCGACTGAGGTAGTCGGCAACATTATTGGTGCTACCCTTCTTGTACTTGATGTTCAAATGAAATTGTTGCAGATATGTGGACCATTTCTGATTGCGATCATTCTGCAACTTCCTTTGTGTTTTTATGAACTGCAGGGGTCAGTGGTCTGTGTGGATGATTGTTTCCTTCCCCAAAATGTAATGATTCCATTGTCGACAAGCCTGCATAATGGAATATATTTCTTTATCATAAGTGGGATACTTCCAAACTGTGTCAGATAATGTCTCATTGTGATATGCCACTAGATGCCCCTGTTTAGTAAGAATTTCCCCAATAGCATAGTCAGAGGCATCTGTCTCGATCTCAAATGGTTGTTGCAATTTTGGTAATGTGAGAACTGGGGCAGAACAGAGGTGATGTTTCAACTCTATGAATGCCTTATGTTGAGATTCTGACCAAAAGAATTTTTCTTTCGCTCCTCCCTTGGTGACTTGACTCGAGGGCCGAGTGATATGAGGAAATCCCAACACGAAAGCTGGGTAGAAGTGCTTGAGACCCGAGGAAAGGCCCAGCATGAAGCTACGTAGAGTGGTTGGGGGTGGCAGTGCGAATAGGTGGATCTTGGCTAGATCCACATGCACCCCGCTGCATCAATAATGAATCTTAGATATTGAACCTAGGTATGCAGTTCACTTCTCGAGTCTACACAACTTGTGTTGTCGTAGTGTTTGGAGGACTTCTCAGATGTGGTGGAGGTGCTCTTCCCAAGTCTGGCTGAAGATCAGAATGTCATCCAAGTACACCACTACAAATGAGTTGGTGAATGGATGCAAGATGTCATCCATCAACCTCATTAAGGTTGTGGGAGCATTCGTCAAACTAAAAGGCATGATGAGCCATTCGAAAAGGCCCTCCTTAGCTTTGAAGGTAGTCTTCCACACATCAGAGGGTTCGATTGGTACCTGGTGATACTCAGACTTCAAGTCGATCTTGCTAGAATATTTTGCCCCTTTGATTTGGTCCAGAAGGTCATCAATCCATGGGATCGAGTACCTATTCTGGACAGTGAACTTATTCAGTGCCCGATAATCAATACAGAGTCTCCAAGTCCCATCCTTCTTCTGTACCAACATGATCAGGCTCCCACAAGGCGATGAACTTGGCAGGATGTGACCTTTCTACAGTAGCTCCTGAATCTTCCTATTGATTTCATCATTCTCTAGAACAAAGCACCTATAGATCGGTCCATTGGGTAGTAGTGCACCTGGGGTCAGGTCAATGGGGTGCTTGACCTGACAGTGTAGAGGCACCCCTGTGGGTGAGGTGAAGATTTCCCCATACTCCTCCACAACCTTGTCCATTTGTTTTTGTTGTGTACAGGAACCATGTCTGGAGGTTGTGGCCACAATATTATTCTTTCCCTGGGGGCGGATCATCAAGAAAACAAATTTCCTGGTTTGGGAAATGAGCTTACTGCATTGTTTTGTAGTAACCAAAGAGATAGTGGGAGGAGGTGGTACCTTTGGTATCCTGTACAACTTATTTCCCAAAGTAACAATAACAACGCGAGGCCGGGTCTCATACACAGCATGTCACTTCCACAAGTGTCGTTGGCCTAATAATACATCAAAAATCAATAGGAGCAATGTCACACAATACCTCATCCGTGAAGGGCTTGATGCTATAGGGAAGGTGGCACTGCTGGCTGACGCGGGGATCCCGTCCTTGGTGAAGCCACTCGATGGTGTATGGTTGTGGGTGCACTATGGTTGGCAAGCCCAACCGCTTCACGACAGCTACTGAAATGAGGTTCTTTTGGCTCCCATTGTCGACAATGAACTGTAGCGGGGAACCCTTTACCCACATCTAGGAGTGGAAGAGACACTCTGCCTCCTCTGGATCTTCTGGTTCCTCCTTCTGGATCTTCGTAGTGGCAACAATGGCATTGGGCTCCTCATCAATAATCTGATTCTCTTTGTCATTCCCCTTGTCAGGTTCTGATTCAGAGTCGGAGCATGCATCTTATTCAGAAGCCCTCATCTCGGCCACCAATGACTGCTTGGCCCGACAGTCACTTGTGTTGTGAGTGGAGCTCTTATGGAACTCACACCACTTTCCCATGTCCTTCTTTGGCTTCGCGGTGTTTTTCTTTGCTTGTGGCTTTGGCAGGTTGTCTTGGGCCACCATGCCTTGGCTTTGTCCTTCGGTTTTCATTTTGGGGGCACGTTTCCCTTGCTTTTTATTCACAGATCCAAAGTCTTGCTTCTTCTATTTGAATTTCTGCTCAATCTTGGCAACATACTGGTATGTCGTACCAAGTGAGGAGATGTCGAGGAACTCCATTTCCTCCTAAATGTATCTATGTAGACAATCGCAATACTTTAGCACCAAATGTTTCTCTGAATCTTTGATACCCAACTTTGTGCGTAGGGTATGGAACATATTCATCGGCTCATGCACATCTTGATCCCTTTGTTTCTGCAACGTGGTCCATTTTATGTACTTGTCCTCATAACTCCCCATGGGATAGTATTTTTTCTTGATGGCATCTCAAAAATAATTCTAAGTGGGTACAGTTGAGAAAAGAGAGGGTTCTATTTCATCCTTTTTCTCCTAGTAGGTTTCCCACTAGTCCTTGACATGGGGGGTAGCTTTGAGGAGTGGAAAAATATCTTCTCTCGGTCGGAAAAGTCATGAACCGAGAAATATCCTTCTAATAGATTTAACCATATATCTATGGCATCTGCATCTATTTGACCCTAAAGTATGGGAATGTCAAAGTTTAATTGTACCTTAAAGGGAGTCACGACTCCAGGTGGCTGCTGGATGCAGATGCGCCGCTGGTGGGCAGTCGTTGAAGGATCTGGGCAAGGTTATCCATCATCGCGTTCCTTTGATTTTCGAGGGCCTCCTCGAGCAATATTTTGATAGGATATCGTGCTCCCTCATCTTTCTTTTCATCCCCCATGGGCGTCCGTCGGGGTTTGCGAGGTTGATCTTGCAAAGGTTCCACCAGATCGAGCCCTAACTCCTTATACCCCGACCTTGTTGGGGACATGCAAATAAGGATCGAGAAAAAGTAGCCCTCTTTGATACCACTGATCCAAATTTAAGCAGGAATGCAACAGAATACACATATAACCACAAATACAAAGATGTAGCAGAAATAACACTTCATTTCATTAATATCAAAGAACTGAAACTTGCTTACAGATAGAATGGAAATAAACTAGCTGGGTGATGGTAGCGAATCTATGAGAAGAGATGTGGTAGCTACAGACCTATGAACTATGTTACAATGAGGCTTGAGGGCCTATTTATTAGTAAGAAACAATGGAGAACTCTAAACTTCCAAAAACCTAACCCTAGGAGATGAAGCGCCAAAACTATGGGCCTCGTTTGGGTAAATTGGTGTTTCAACTTCCCGGGGACGTAATTGCGACATACGATCTCTGTTTGATGTGTATGATACATCGTTAGAAATATCTATCCAAGGACTAAAACCGTTGCCACAAATATCAATTATATAATGGAATCATATTCTCTGGACAAACGATGCCCAAAAAACGTCGTTTAAGGCCTCAAAATAGCTTCGGAAGTTCAGGACCCGGAAAAATGCTAAAAAAAGTTGTGCCGAAACTGAAAAACTGAAAGAGGCAATGGTGGGGCCCCAAGTGGAATAGGTGAGCGGCCACCAATATCCACCTGGATCATTTATTACCTAAATCTTCTACGTGTTTATTCTTTTTTCCAATTCTGTCTGGATTGTCTACTATAGCAGCAGGTTTAGGATCTGGATTTGACCTAGTATAGTACATTTTTCTAGAAGCCAAAATTACAATTTTTGATAAAGCATATACTCACAACTTATAAAACAGTCTTAAAGTGAAAGGATAATTTAAAATATTTCCTTTAAGACCTATTTAAAACTAAGGATTGGTTAGTTCCCCAGTATAGTCGCCAATATGTTAAAACTCTAATAATTCCCAAAGTTGTGATATTTTGATTTTATAGTTTTAAGAATATTAGAGGTAACCACAAACCTAATTTTAAACTCTAGGATCTAGCCTTCCTTGTATTTAGAGAGGGTGCTCTCTATAAAATTTAACTTTGTTTTAATTTTTAATTTTAGGCTAGTTATAAGGATAATTTGGTTTTAAGATTTGGTTTGGTTGGTGGGAAAAATCACTTAATTAGATGGATAGTAATAGATCTGGTTTTCCATTGGGCAAAAGGAGTCAATATGTCAAGCAAACAACTCAAGATCAATATCAAAAGATAAATATTTTCAGGGCAAGATAGACAAGTCACTAAAGATCTTTGAAGGCTAATTGGTGAAGTTGATTAATCGGGATAAAGAGCAGTTAAGAATTCTTTTATCCAAATAATGAAGGAGAAGAGAGAGGTCATTCGACAGAGGGAGAAATTAAGGGTTCCCTATTCTGGAAATCAGCAAAAACATATAAATGATAAATATTTCAAGACAGATTGCTTTTAACAAATTCTGTAATAATATTCCTGATTTATCATTCAAATTTAGAACACATATATGAAAGTATGTAAAACATAAGAAGATTAAAAATGACAGTAGAAAGTACTTCACTTTAATGGCTTATCACATGAATCCTAAAATATGATGCTTTATGGTTTTGATCCAGTCTACTACTTGAACTTGCTACAAGAAATCCTTTAGGTACAAAATGACTATAGAAACCTTCAGCAAATTATTCCACAATAATACTTCAAATGATGAAGTATTTATACAAAAATGTTTACAAATATCCTAGAATACTCATAGGATTTTTCCAAGGAAAATAAAAATATCTTTTACAAAAATATAGTGATAGCTGCTTAAAAACTAGCAAGTTGTCCCATTTATCCAAATAAAATAGAAATGTTGTTTTGGATTAGGTGCAACTGGATGCCTTGCTGTCTCCAACGCTGGCAAAATATCTTTTAATCTTGTTTTGAAATTATATCTTCTTATTTGATACTCTTTCATCTGATATAATTTACCTCTAATACTCTTTCATCTGTTTGAGGACTGTTTTAACTGCCTTACTGTTGTAAATTTCTGTTTTTACTATGAAAAACAACAATCTGTCTTTTTTCCTCTTTTACTGTAAAACTGTCTTTTACAGCAAATCAGTCAATTTATGCCAAAATTCTTCATTGGGTAATTTGATCTCGCTAAGTTTCCTGTAATTTTCATCAGCCTCTGTGTACCTAACAAAGGTTGGTTTGACCATAGAGAGATGTTTTATCTCATGTTGCAAATAAAACAAGTCTTCATTTCTTTTGTGCAAGACCTTTCCTGTAGGTATTCCTTGCTAATCTGCCTTATTTACCTGTTCTTTGGAAAAATCTCTGATTTTCTTGTTGTAGTCATCTTGCTTCATTAATTTGTCATTTAGAACCAGAATGTTAGGCAAGCCTTTTTGCCTCAATATATCAAACTTTAGCATAAATTTAGTTATTGCCAAATCCATGTTTTGGCACTTCTCTTCAAGCTGCTTCATCACATTTTTCTTTGTAATTACCTTTCTCACCTCAATAATTGTGTCATTTCTATTAGTTATGCCTATCTCATCCAATTCTTGTTTGTTCTTGGTGTTGAGAAATTTGATTATTTCTTGGGCCTATTCAGGTTTGGCACCAAGCTCTTCCTTTGTCTTCACAATTTCCTCTTTGGCTACTTTAACCAAGTCTTTCTTTTCATAAATGACTTGAATGGAAGGCCAAGTATCATTGATTGACTCAATGATCTTGGACTGCAACTGGTTTTTTAGGAAATTCATTGGTTCCTTCAAATTTAGCTCTAATTCAACTTTCTTCAATTGTTCACTTGTTGTTTTGGCTTTCTGCTCCTCATTTTTAGCATTGATTTGGGCTAGTTTCTTGGCATCTTCCAAGTTTTTAATTTGTTCTTTCAAACTATTGATTTCATTACTCTGTATAGACATCTCTTCCATAGCCTTGATGAGATTGTTGGCTTCATCTGTTTGCTTCACTGCTGATGTAGATGATTCTGTAGCAGAAGTATTTGAAGATGCCACTGGCACAGTTGTTGCCAATGGGGCTTTTGGTGCTAATTCCTTTGCTAAGGTTGATGGAACTGCAGTAGTTACCATAGGTATGTCTGTGCGAGGAGCATTCCAAGTTTTAGCTATTTCTTTCTCTTGGACAAGCTTGTCCATTTATATCTCCATTTCCTTAATTTGTGTTGTGATTTGGAGAATGAGACTCATCATCTCATCTTTCTGATTTGCCTCCTGCAGAATTATTTAGTCTGTGGATGTTTTGTTGGAGGAAGTTTCAATTATTTTCTAAGTGCTTCTATGTCAGCATTTTCCTTCTTTATCATATGTTCTGTAGCCTTTACATTTGCTGGGTCATACCCTACTTCAATTACCAATTCTTGTAAGGACTTGATTCTAGTGTCCTTGATAAGAGAAGAATCTTTTTCAATCCTATTTGATCTCTCAAATTAGTTATAGTGTTCTAAATATTTTGGGTACTCATTTCCTTGTTATTCATAGTAGAATAAATCATTTCAGAGCTCTGCTTATGGAACTCAATTTGATCTAAAGGATGAATTCTATCAATTGGTACTTCCAAGTCAACTTTCTTGTAGTCTGCTAATGTTGTGGGCTTAGGCACTGTTGGTTGTGGCATTTTCATAAGAAATTTCTTTAACTCTTCATTATTAGCCTTGATTTCCTTTTATTTCTCTTTGATATCCAAACTTGTACTCTCTTCTTGTTGTGATGATGATGCCTCCATGTTTTGATATATTTCAATCATTTGAGTGTCTGGAGTATCCTTTTCCTGCTCATTCACAATTATTATAGAAGAATTTTTGTTTTTCTCTTTGTTTTGTTCTTCTAAAATCTCAATTGTTTCTTTTTCCTTATTCACTGGATTCAGCTTAGGCTTCTTGTTATATCTGAGTTTAAACCTAGTCTCTGTTGTTGTTTTAGTAGTGTAGGTACCTTCTTCCCTGATTCTCTTAGTAGCTTTATCTTCTTGATTTATAGTTTTCAAGGTGTGCATAGTATCACCCTGTTTAACTGTTTCTACCAAGGTATTTTCCAGCCATTCTACTTGATTAGGAAACTGTTCAATCTATGACCTTTTATCATAGACTTAAGGGGTCAATTTGCATTTTACCCTTATTTTACTTAGAATTCCTTGAGGATCATAATTCCATAAGAAACTTTATTCAAATTTGTATTCCAACAAATGTTTTGCTGCTTCTGTACCTACATCCATGTGATTTCAAATGAAAGGACCTACCTGGTTCTTCAACTTGAATTGTGTCTTCTTTTTGGAAGCCAAGAAGTTGATATAATCTGAATTTAGTATTTGCCTTATGTAGTCTAAGGAAAAAACTCTCATGGGCAAGTATTTTGGTAGTTTATAGGGTAAAATATTTGACCCAAAAACTCTGATCTCTGTATGATGTTGGTAAAGGTACCAATATCTAGTTCTGCTTTGCTCTAACAGCTGTAACACTTTCTTCATCTCATTATTGACTCTTGGTTATACACTGTTTGTCAACATGTTTATCAATGGATGAACAAAACAATATATAAAATCCACATAAGTGAATTCTGCTGATCCTTTTCTTATTAGAGATGTCCAAAAGATGACTGATAGAGGATTCCCTTCTACATCCAATTTCTAAACGTTTAGAGGAAACTTATCTGCTTAGAAATAAAGGAACATGTGAAAGAGGAAGGATGAATATATGAAGACTCCTTCAGTGGGAAATTTCACAAGCTGATCATGGATATTATCAACTATGTATTCAACATAATTGTAGATAACAGAAGGAGGTTGACCTGGCACAAAAGTGGATAGAAAACCTAGAATTGACTCATCAGTATGCTCATCAGTAAAATAACCTAGGATAAAGGATAACATAGAAATGACATGCCTTGATCCTTTAGGAAATTTGGAAATAGAATAAGGAGGGTTTATCTTCAGAATTTCAACATATGTAGGCATGAAATTTTGGAAAATCTGAAATCTCTTAGGAAAGTCTAACTGAATATAGAGCTTTGTGAGTGCTTCTATGGATAATGGAATTGCATTGGATCTAGTTTGAGCTGAAGCATTAGGTTAATAGACTTTGCAGTAATGTTAAACAATACTTCTTTGTTAGCATTAACCATAGCTCTTTGTTCAGGTGAATAATAGGATTGACACAGCCTAATGACTTCTAGACATTGATGAGTATGTGGAACTACATACTTGGGTAAATTTGACTCCCAAATCTGAACTTCATCTCCCTGATCTAATGATTTTTCAAGACTCCAACAGTGGAGTTATAAAAGATTGAATTCTATCATTGGATCAACTATCTTGTAATCTATATCACCTAGAGGTGTATGCTCCACATCTACAATAGGAGGTTGTAGAGGATTTATAACAATGGTGGTTTTTGAAGCCATTGCTGGGTTTGATATTGACACTTTTAGCCTTCTGGATGCTTAAAACTCTATATTTGGGCTTTTTGTACTCTTCTGTAAGCTTAAACTATTTACAGAAGTTATTTTTGACTTTGAAAGGGGTCTTATGAACAAAAAAGGGTACAATTAGGCTTTCTTTTGGCTTTAACCTCCATTTTCGCTTCAAACTTGGTCTTCAAACTCTTTACAGATTAAGGAAAAGGTAGAACCAGGGTTTTACATTCTTCTTGAATAAAATGGACTAAAATGGTTCAAGTCAGGCACATAAGGATCCTGAGTATTTGTAAAGAGTTTATGTAGTTAATCAAAGGGTATTTAATGTCTAAAAAAGTTTAAAATTACTTCGATTTTTATTTCAAAATAGATTGCATTATCAAAATCATAATTTTATTAGGGTTTAATAGTGAATCCTTTCTTTGAAGGAAAATACATATCTTTCTACGGGAAAATAGGGTTTACAGCTATTAATTTCATAGGACACTCTTTTTCAAATGACAGGAAGGTTGCTTTTTCTGAAGAATACCTGTTCTTGTAGGTATTTGGTCTTGAAAAAGGTTTCTGAGGTGGCTAGATACTTTCAGAAACTGTTGAAGTCTTTTAGATGTCGATTTGAAGGCTTTTAGAAGGTCGTTGCAATGATTTCAATGGCTTTTCTGGTTCTTTGGCATGAAAACAGGGCTATGGCACTTTTTCTTCTATTAGAGATGGTTAAAAATCGACAGAGAATGCAGAAAGGGCTTAAACTATGCACGTTATGAAGTTTTATAGTAATTTTTGGTTTTAAACAGGTTTTGCATTGAATAGCGGTCAAATGAGAGGGAAGGTGGTTTAGCACTGGGAGGAGAAAACCATCAGTGGTTATCGCATTGACAAAGAGTGGTAAATGGTTTATTTGGATCGAATGTGATCTAATCTCTTATCGCCGCGTGGAGGAGAGAGAAGGGAACGAGACTGCTTATTTCAGAAATCTTAAAATGATTACTGACCGCGCTTTTGAAAATGCGATATGGAATCTAGTTCATTGGATCTGGAGGGAGGTGTGAAAACGAGGGAGATTGATTTATGGATTAGCTCGGCATATGGGGCGTGGGGCCCTAGAACTTCATATGCGATAGGGTTAAGTTTAAACGTTTAAAACATGGTTTTAAACGTAAAACCTAATGTATTAATATGATAAGTGGGTATGTGATTTTGCACAACAAATAAGGGATTTGCATATGTTTTATAACCATAGGGTAGGTTTTATTATATATAATGTGTTTTTAACCTATGGGGAGGTAGGGTATATATCATGTGGGTTTTTTAGAACCATAGGTTAACGTTTATAAAGTGGGTTTGGGATATTTAAATAAATGAGTTAATATATCTACGGGAAAGGGTAGCTATAAAGGATTTAATGCATTATATTAGAGTTAATATGAAATGAAAGAGAAGAATGCAAATTAAACTAAGCAAAGTGTAATAGAAATATTTGAGCACAATGATTGTCCCATTTAAATATTTACACTTAAACTTAGGATAAATATCATTTGGTGGGTTTTTTGAATGTTTTTGCATGAAATGAGATTAATTAAGAGGGGTTTTACTTTTTCTAAGCAAAAAGGTATTTTAACTTAGGAAAAGGGGTTATATTTTTGGAAAAGGGTGAGTATGTTGAAGAAATGGGCTTTTATGAAGGGAATCCAATACTTTTTACCAATCAGTTATTAAGCCTTGGGTCTGGTCCCAAAAAAAGTCAAAGAAATGCTCTGAACCTGTTTAACTAAAGGTTTTGAATATTGGAACATTCTGGGGGAGGGGAAATTAGTAATTTTCCAGATGATGTTTTAGTACATGCTTTGTAAAACTGCTTTCTACCTACCCATCATTACTCTAACATTTTTTTATTATTTGCATGGGTGAATTTAATCTTGCAACCCTAAATCCATTTTTCTTTTAAAGCATAAAACTATCTAATTCTAACCTTATTTCATCTGAGGGCTCAAATTAAAATGTTAAGCTCCTCATCTATTCTCTAACTATCTACTGATTTGTCAAGTTTAAACTGTTTGACATATCTTTATTCTTTTTCTATAAACATGAAATTAAAAGAATGAAAAAGTTAAGATTAAACTATTTAACTCATCATGGATTATGGAATTTTGAACAAGCTACACATAATCATTATTCTTGCAGTAAAAGTAAAAATTAGTGGCATTTTTACTTGCAACAATTTCGTGTTTTATTCTTATCTCTTTTTGTCTTTGGGGTCCATTTTTTATTCTTTTTGATCTTTTCTTTTCAATTCCTTTGATCTTTCTTTTAGGACTTTTACCCTCTTTTCATTTTTTATTATTTTCAAAATGTGGGAAAACAACTTGCAAATATCAAGGTATGTACGTATTTACAAGACTAATCATAGTCAATTCAGAAATTATGAATCCTATTGTTATAGGACCCTAACAGGACCAATCCCCACCACATGGTATTTGGATGCAGAGTTACATTAGCATACCCGCCACTGGGATACCATGAAGGACGATTTTGTGGGGACGTTCGGGTTGATTGGCAGAACTGAGCCATTAGACGAAGCCCTGGAGGACATAGATGCTCTAGTATTTGATGAATCGCACCCTCATGTGGAGTATGGGGCACCAGCTTGGGATACATAGATGCAGGATATTGTTAACTTCCGCAATCTATCAATGGAGGAATGTGACGAATTCTCGCGAAATATCACTATCCTAGAATTAGAGGGTGAACACGAAGTTGCTGGACCCCCAACTCGATGCGCTAGATAACTCAATAGGATGAGGCAACTAGGTTCCCTTTTCCCTGGTTCGTGTATGGTGGCTTGGGGGGAGGAGGGACAAATGGTTGTCTTTCTGTTGACTTCCGTTCCTCCTGTAGGTACATGGTGGTATGAGGTTCATCTCCAGATGACTGGGTGGAGAGATCCTCTTGATAGGATCACTCGATGGCATGAAATGCATCCTTGTATCACGAGATTCCTGGGAAATGATGGGTATATTGCCCATAATTGCTGCAGATAGTGCATGTGTGATTGGTATGCAATGCTTTTCCTTTAGCTTTGGTGTCAGGTTCCTTTTTATGGGAACGTGGTGTTGCGATGTCTACCTTAGAGCGGAGGAGTGGTTTTAATTCATCCAGATCTGGGAAGATATGGGTAGGTTGTCCTATTACATCGCATATGGCGCAAACTAGTGATTCCCATTGTGTGGCGGGGGTTTCCAGCTTCTTTCCTTTTCTCTCAGTTTTCTTATTCATAATCATCAATTTTGCAATGGTAATTTCCTTTGCAGTGATGTTTTCGATCGTTTCCTGAATGGGTCGGGCCTCCTCAGGACTAAGGGCCTTTAACCTATGGCATTCATGTGTGTGGCTCCTGTCCCACTAGGGGGAATGAGATACCAAACTGGTATTGCAAATGATATGTTTGGTAAAACCACTATTTCCAAAACCTACTGGGATATGAAACCTGCTGGGGGGTAGAGGAAAGGGGTTTGGGAAGTGGCGTAGGCTAGAGAGGCTATCGTGTCTGAGGACTCAGTGTCACTACTTCTTGTGTCCATGTACTGACTAGCTTCGGTGCTTGATGTCGACATCATGCACATCGGAGCTCCTATAACATCAGGTGATGATTCAGGTATGATGGGGGGATCTCCTAGGAATGATCCTAGGATGGACGACAGTTTGAACTGGTCGGGGCCATACTCTTGGCATCATGACAGCGTGTCTGCGAATGTATCTACGTAGGGTATAATTTCATCAATATTTGTTAGGGGCCGCTTTTTGATATGTCAATTGGTCAACAGTAACGATGCGGTCCTCATGGGGGAACATCATAGTTTGGAAGACGAAGGAGGCTATGGCTGACATGGCGTACATATAACTTAGAACAAGGAGTATATTATAGTCCAAGTGGGCGTGTAAAATTTAAATATCTATAAGGACTGTCTTTCTGGCTAAGTAGATTGGGACGGGTTGGTACAAGCCGACAAGAGTTGAAGGGAAACCATCGTATGCTCTAAGCGTGATGTCTGATGGCTTGAGTTCGGGAGACCCTAACTTCTGCCAAATGTTCTTTGACATGATGCATGTGTATGCACCCTCGTCGATGACACATCAGTGAACGGTAATATTTTGGACCGATACTGGTATCTGAAAGGCAACCATCGAAGGAAGAACCTTACCAAAAAACTAAGCAGGTCAAGTAAGTAAGCACCTCCTTCAGAGTCAATAAGCAGCCGAGTCATTAGCCGTATTGATTTCAGAGACATGTTCAATTCGCTGGCTAGGCACAATAGTTTTTTTTCTAAATTTGGATAAAATCTATTACTATAACATAATTTACAATGAGGTACTAGCCTTAGCAGTACTTAGCCAGGATTCGTAGCATATAGCATCCAAAACATGTTAGAGACTGCCCAATGATGGGAAACCAGTCGAGTCCAAAAATTATGTGCTGCCCTCATAGGGAAAACCGGCTTAAGATCAAGAAATACTGTTCTGTTTACATCCATTTTAGAACTGTCTAAATTTTTCAGAAAAACAAAGAAGAACCCAAATGATTGGGAGCTGTGAACCTGATTCCCGAAGTAGCTAGTAGAATTAGCTGTCATTTGGTGTAGTTGGGTGTTCTTCCACAATTTAGCAGTTGTAGGCATCAAAGTCATCCTTTTCGGTTTGCTTTGCACCCGTGTCGTCCTTCTCCCTCTTGGCGCCAGTTACTTGTTCCATATGGTCCCGTGTCTGCTTTGCGTTATCTACATATGCGGTGCCTTCTCCTATATGAATCAGTTTGCGTGTGTAAGCAGAAGGCTCACCCTGAACGCTATCATGAGGCTTGTCTTAACTCTTGCCTTGAGTGACGTCTTGTTTCTCCTCCTGGAACATGACGGTTATGCTGGCTTTGATAGTGGGTCTATCCATGGTGCATTGGTAGGTGAAATGGGCAGTGTAATGGGAAGACTGAGAGCTGGATAGGATGATGGCAGCAGAAGGGCCAGAGTACTAGGATTGAAAGCTGGAATAATGAGTGCGTCCTCTGCCGCTACGCGTGTTTGGGTAGCGAGGTGAGAAGTATTCAGAAGAGGAAGAAGAAGTGGAGCTCAAATTAGGTGTGGGCAAGGAGCGAGGCATTCTCCCTCTGCTGCTGCCCCATCTGCATCGCATACGATGGCACACCCTGGGCATGGCTTCACTGGGAGAGGGGAACAGATATTGTGGAATTGGGATGGTGAGGAACTGGTCACTGCTAGTAGTAGCAGAAGTAGATTTGAGGCAAAGACTACAGAGAGCACTCTGAGAGTAATGGAAGCCTGGCCCAAACTCAATGCAACCGAGAATTGGGCAGTGCTTACGTGTGGTGGTGCATAGAAATGACTTCGTAGATAGTTGGGGACATCAACATTGCAGAGGCAGAGGAACATTTGTGAATGTAGGTGTGAAGACATCGGGAGAAGCCATGACAGAGTATTGAAGTAGAAGGGCAATGATTAATCGAGCACAGTGCCACATTAAATGCCATTTATGAAATCGCATTAGTGCGAGGTTATAGGCAGCAAAGTGGCTGCGCCAGTTGCAAACCCAAACGTCCACCATTGCATTAATGTTGAAAAACATCTGCATCTGGGGGCCCAGGCACAGTAGTTATTATAGTCACGGGCTTTTCATTTCTTTGTCTTGTTTGCTATATGGGCACACGTGTTTATTATATTTTTTTTGTATATTTTTTCATTTTTAATTGTAGTAGTAGGAGATTTTGGTTCATATTTTCAATGTTTTCTTGTGTGCTAAATTTTATAATTAAATTTGATAAATTTGGGTTTTGCAGCACTCTCTGCTACCTTGTGAGAGGTTGTGTTCATTAAATAACTGACTCTTTCTTGTTATCTCTCTGAGGTCTCTCATTGGTTGTTTTGTAGGTGAGTGACACGGAGAATAAAGAAGATGAACCAATAAAATCAATGGTTTGGGATGTGGATTTGAAAATTAAACTGTATCTGATGTCACAAAATATGGGCAAGCCCTCATGAGTGATCGGTATATGCCTAACCTCCATTAAGGTATGGTCAAATTATCTAATTCTCTATTTATTTCTCTGTAAAATTGATATGACATACCCAATTTCATTCACGGTTATCTACAAACAGGATGTAGGATGTAGATAATGGTCTAACTTGGATTGGTTTGGAGGATTTGTTTGGATTGATACATGCATTGGTTTTGGAGAGCTAAAACAATTTTTATTGTTTTTAACTTGGGGAAAATTGAAGGGTTTCAACATACAAGGAGAAATACCATTGACATTTAAATCCAAAGAGAAAATCATTCAAGCTAAAAGTCACTGTATCCTTGTCCATTTCTTCTTAATTTCTATGTTAAGTTGCTAGGGTTTTGGCCCTGCTATCATTCATTTGCTGAAGTGGAATCTTATCTCACTGATTTAGGAGAAGCCGCTCTTTGAGGACAAAATAAGAAGAAAAGAGAATGTTCTTATGAATTGTTTTAATAGACAATGTAGTTTTCTTTGCATATTTTCTTATCCCATTGAATTATAAACCAATCTTGAAAAAATATTTCAGCTTATACAGTTATAGTTAATTTGATTCAAGATTTTGTGGTTCTCTCTGCATATCCCAGAAATATCAAGTTCATTTATATCATTGAATATGTTTCTACCAATATTTATCTTTTTTACTTCATGTTTGGTTTTGAGCAGGTGAATGACCTAAAAAAGGAAAATATTGAATAATAAATTCAATGCTCTTGCTCTTGTTGATGCCTGTGCGATGCCATTGTTCCTACTTTTACAACCTTACCTTTCATGGAGGCAGGTATATATTCTACCATTCTTTTTCCCAACATTCCAATGCAAGCAATGCTTTAGAATGAAAGTAAAGTACAAATAGTAGGATGAGAGTAGACTGAGAGTATGGTAGCTCTGTTAGGTGGTTGTAGAGTGTGGGTACGGACTTCATCGTTTTAGGAAGTCGTTTTATTGTGAGTGGTATGTTACAGTTTTTGTTTTGTTAATATTTCATTTTTAAGTATTTTGAGCCTTTTCTTGCTTGTTAATCTTTCATTTTTGAAGTATTTTGAGTCTTTACTTGCTTAAGAATGGTTCTTTAATATTTAATTGTTTAAGTTATTCAAAAGAAAAGAACAAATTGATATAATTTTTTGACTCAAATTATTTAAAAACCATATATATAATAAAATTAACATATATTAAATAAAAATATAATAAAATTCATATTTATTAAATAGTTATTCAATATTTAAAAGATAAAACAGTAACAATGCATTGTGATATACTCACCATTAGAATTCCCAAAGCCAATAGTAAAAATTAATATAGTTTTCAAATTATGGTTAATTTGAATTTAGACTTTGTAAATTTAGGTTAACGAGATACATAATATATGTTAATCACATAATTAAAGTTCACCTACCATACAATTGATATGGTTTATGGTTTATCTAATTTTGTTTTTTTTCTAGATCTTCTTAAGTTTTTTTTTTTTAATTTTTTAATGTTTGAGATTAATTATGCTCTGTTTATCTAATTTCTAGAGTGTTAATTGAGCTAAATTAGTAATATATATAGCACTTATGGACATAATGTGATTAACATATGGCATGTCTCATGCTCAACATAATTCATAAAAATTTTATTGTGGTAGTTTTTTTTATCAAAGTTTCTATTTATTACAATTTTATGTATTTTAGTTAGTTAAAGTTTTTAATTAAGAAATTTCTTAGAATTGCGATCAACATGAATTTTAACCAAAAAAACCCAAAATCAATAGAACTTAAATCAATTAAGAACAGTCATAGTTTATTGGTCATAGTTTCTTAGTCAAATAATTATCTAGGAAAGTTCCTTGAAAGTATCATTAGCAAAAACTGAAAAAGAAAGCATAGAGATATGATGTTGGTCAAAGTTCTTCTTTGTCAGAGTCTCATTTCTCATCAACATTTAACCAAAAAAATATTTGTTAGAGTTATTAGCCAACGAGAGCTTTGACTAGAGAACCATGAAGGGACTATGAACTTTAATGAAAAATAACTTTCTTTATTAGAGTTGGGAACCATGAAGGGACTATGAACTTTAATGAAAAATAACTTTCTTTATTAGAGTTTTCTTAGAGGATTAAATTTTAATTGTACTTATTAGAGATACTTGAGATATTCTCTCCACTTATCTTGGAAGTTTGGAATAAATTGGATATCACAACAATTCAAAAAAACTTATATAAACCTATTGTATTTGTACCAATTTTAATATAGTATATCAAGGGCGAAGAATTTCGTGTTTATTATATTTAGATTAGATCCACACTTACAAATTTGTGTTTATCATATTTATATTAAATCGACACTTACAAATTTTGGTAGAACTTAAAATAAAAAGCATGAAAAAAAAAAAAAAAAAGTCTAAAATTTTCATTTGACATGTAAAAGGGATTTGAAATCCCAGGCCTGGGTGTGCTCGTAATTTCTTGATCGGACGAGGAGGCTGCATAGGAAGGGAATGATGCCAAAGGTTGGCTACTGTTGGGAGGAGGGTTTGATAAGAATGGGACAGGTACGAGGAGCGTACACGTATATTAACCGCTTCAACGCGCAGCAGCTCAGTCGTGAAACAAAAGCAAAAGATGTTCTTTAACAACAACCATGAAAATCTCAACGCCTTTGTCCCGCCATCTTTGCAATTTTTTGAAATTTATCATTACATCCCATTATTTTCTGCTTCTCTTAATCCGCATGATCGTTTGCATGTAAAGAATGGATGAGTGTCCTCCCAGGATTATGGAGCGACGTCTCCCATAATTTACGAATTTTGTAGGAATTTCAAAAAAATCACTGAAACACGCGGAAAAGTTTCAGCGAATTTACTACGTGTTATACTAATGAAGAAACACACATTTCGTTCTCTTTAATATTTGCTTTCTTTGTAGTTGTGTTAATCAAGAAACATATATTTTCTTTGAGATCACATAAGAAGTTTTGATTTTGATTATATAAGAAGTTTGAAAAACAAGCACACATGTTGACCACATTTATCCAATTTAAAAGATTGTACGAGTTTGTGCTTATTTTAAAGCCTGTGGAGGGAATTGTCGTATGAATGGAGTTCACCATATTTTTCTCTCTAGTTATTATTTTCCAGTGACAAGATTAAGGCTAAAAAAATTCAATTAATTTTTTTCTCTAACTATGTCAAAAGAATATATCACAAAGCCTGAAAATGGTTCAGGCTTGAGGGTTATAATATTAAAGTAATAATATTATTTTAGGGTTTAATATTCATTTTTATGTTTATAATTTTTTGGATTTATAATATTAATAATTTTTAGGTTTATTTGTTTATGGGTTTATAATATTTATTATTCTAGTTTAGAATACTAATACTTTGTATTTATTAATTTTTTCGTTTTACAATATTAATCTTATTGTTTATAATATTAATCTTTAATGTTTATAATATTGATAATCTTTTAGGTTTATAATTTATTAATTCAATGATACATAAATCTATCCATGCAAGGACAAGTCAATTGTTAAAATGATTAGAATACATAGCATAACTTCATGCGCTAGGGTTTTCTTCTTCAGCGACGGCGCCGACTTGTTGCATGTCCCGCTGCACTCTTCCCTGTCGACCGTGTGAGCATTCGCTCCTGTCCTGCTGAACCAGTGACATGGAGTCATCGCAGGGGGAGGCTCACCAAGCCCCCCCCATTCGAAACACCTCTGCTACCCAAACAAAAGCTACTGACACAAATCGAGCCCCTTCTGGCAATGCTCAGAGCGCGGATACGAACAGCGACCCCACGGGCACTGCTGAACGCCTGCAACACACCAAGCAAGATTCAGAAACGATACCAGACAAAAGCACAAATCCGGAAGGCAATACGACCTCTCCCAAAGTCACTTCTACCACCTGCCGGCCGATTGCTGCAGAACGGCCCAAGATTGATCTACCCAGCCAACGGATCAATGCCCAAATCCAGTACATGCGAGATCATGCACTGATTGGTAAATTCGTGGGCTTTTGGCCCACTGAGAAGGCACTGCATGGATGGGTCAAGACCAAGTGGAAGCCGAAAGGCCAAGTCACGCTCCAACTCGGTCCCAAAGGGTTCTTCACAGCCATCTTCAATTGCCTGGAGGACAAAAATCGCGTCATGGACGAAGGCCCCTACTTCTTCAACTCATCCGGACTATATCTCCGTGAATGGATTGAAAGATTCAACCCGGACACTGAGGATTTTAACTGGGCGCCGGTCTGGATCAGGTTGTATTCCCTGCCTTTGGAATACTGGGACGAAGAATCTCTCAAAGACATTGGAAACGGTCTTGGAGAATTCATAAAAACGACGGAGGAGACCAAGCTCAAGCGCTACACTTCCTACGCTCGCATCTGCGTCTTCATGCATCTAGCCAGTGCCCTGCCAGACTCGGTAAGTCTCTACCATGATGACTTTGAATGGGTTCAATCCATCGATTATGAACATGTGCCTTTCAGATGCAGAAAATGCCATACCCATGGTCACCTCTTTCGAGACTGCCCCTTGAATGCCCCTCCCAGCAATCCCTCTGCCACCTCCTCCGCCCCGGACGCGGAGGGCTTCACCAAAGTCCAAAACCATCGCCGCCACACCAAGAAAACCCCTGCATCCAACCCTAATGGCCCTTCACCGAATCCTAAGCCGCCTCACTCTCACAACCGCTATGAAATCCTAGCCAACTCTGATTCAAACGCCCAGATTGAGCAAACCTCCTCTCAACCCCCGCCGAATGCTGAGCCTGGATCCAGCGCTGCCCCTGCTGGTCACATGGAAGTTGATACAACTGCGGCAGATGCAGGACAAAGCAGTCTCATTGAGGAAGAAGCGGAAATGGTGGACATTGGAGACCTAGACATATTTACCCTGGAGCAAGCTTGCAAAAAAAGGGAATATGATCAGATCTCAGAAAAACAAATTGAGAACCTCACGAGGGCACTCTCACGCGCGCAGCAACATCAGAAAACCTTGGGCATTCAGCAAGGCAGCCCTTGGGATGGCAAAAAATTGTTTAAAGAATCCAAGAAAAGAGGTCGGAAGACTGATTTGCAAAGAACTATCCTCGTTGGGGAAATGCTTATGGAATCTGGTAGGTATCCAAAACTTACCAAGTTCTTCTCACCTCGTGAAAGCAGTTCCCAATGAAACTTGTCTCATGGAATATAAGGGGACTCAATGGCCCCTCCAAACTTCGTATGATCAAGAACCTGATACGGATGGAAAGACCCCAAGTCTTATTCCTCCAAGAAACTAAATGCAACAGCCTCACTCTAGGCCCCATTCTCTCAAAAGCCTGGCGGGGTTGTCAATCTGTGGCAGTCGACGCCTCTGGAGCTTCTGGAGGTCTAGCAATTGTCTGGGATCCACGCACTGTATCTATAAGCGATGCTCACGCAGCACACAACTTAATTCAAGTTTCTTTCCACATCCTTGGCACCAACATGCACGGCCATCTCTCCAATGCCTATTTTCCCCAAGACGTTAGTAGGAAAATAGCGTTGCTGGAAACTATTGAGCTTCTCAATTCCAACAGATCTCATCCTCTCTAGATTTTAGGAGGGGACTTCAACATGATAACCTGTCCCGAAGAAAAAAGAGGCGGCAGGGCAAAGATGGATTCGAACAGCACTCATTTCAAAGAGTTCATACAACGAAACTGGTTAATTGATCTCCCCTTTGCTAACGACACTCATACCTGGAACAATAAGCGATCTGGGTCACAGCAAATTGCTTCCAAATTAGATCGCTTTCTCTTCTCCGACAATGCCATTCACATTGGGGGCGAATTTCAGACTTCCATCCTGCCTCACTCTGGCTCGAATCACTGGCCCATCTGCCTCCAATGGTCCAGACCAGGAGACTGCGTCAAAAGACCTTTTCGATTCGAAGCTTTTTGGCTTACTCATCCAGGATTCAGGGAAATGGTACACTCAGCTTGGAAAGCCTTCATACCGCTATCAGGATCCAAAATGTACCAGTTTCAGCAACGCCTCAAAGATTTGAAGGCACGCATTAAGGATTGGAACCATTCTACTTTCGGCAACATCTTCCAACAGCAAAAACTCATCGAGCAGGAAATGGCGGAGTTACAGCGCCAAATCATCCTAGAAGGGCGCAATGAAGCCACCACGCAGAAGGAGCAAAGCCTGTTCACACAATTAGAGGAAAGGAGGCAGCAAGAAGAAATTTACTGGAAGCAGAAATCTAGAATCAGATGGCTGAAAGAGGGGGAGAGGAACACTAAGTTCTTTCATCGATCCACTGTTCAGCGTCGAATGGGCAACCACATCGGCTCTCTCATAAATCAATCTGGAGAGAGACTGGAGGATCATCAAGCCATAGAGGGGGAATTAGTCAACCATTTCAAATATGTTCTGTGGGAAGATAACACGGATCGGCAACCTGCCATCACTAGAATTCTTCAACACGTGCCCAAACTGATCACGGAGGACCATAATCAGCTCCTTCTTCGCCCGGTCACACTCCTGGAAGTGGAGCAAGCAATGGCTCAAAACAAAGCAGATAAAGCACCAGGACCAGATGGGTTCACTTCCAATTTCTTCCACCACTTCTGGGAACTTATAAAAAATTATGTTTGGCATCTTGTGGAGGAATCCAGATCCATGCACTGGATCCTACCGTCGCTCAATGCCACCTTCATCACCCTAGTCCCTAAAGAAGACCAGGCAGCTACCCCCGACAAATTTCACCCTATTGCCCTCTGCAATGTCATATACAAAATCATCTCGAAGGTCATTGCCAACAGACTCAAGCCGCTGCTCCCCATGCTCATATCCCTAGAGCAAACAGGATACGTCGAGGGCCGCCAAATTCTTGATGGCATAATCCTCACTCATGAAGTCATCCACTCGCTGAAGCAGCACAAAAAGCCAGGTATGCTTTTAAAAATCGATCTTTCCAAGGCTTTCGATAAATTAAATTGGAACTATATTCGTCAAATGTTAGCTGCCTATGGCTTCAGCCCCACCTGGATCAGATGGGTCATGAGCCTTATATCTTCCTCCTTCTTCTCTGTTCTTGTAAATGGCATTCCCTCCCTTCCCCTCTCCCCCTCCCGGGGCATCCGGCAAGGAGATCCCCTCTCCCCCTTTCTCTTCGTTCTCATGGCCGAAGGTCTCAGTCGCTGCATCTCCCATGCTCTCCACACCCAGCGCCTCCGAGGCATTGCAGTCCATGGAGCCACTCCTATCACCCATCAGCAGTTTGTTGACGATAATATGCTTTTTGGTCATCCTTCTGCCCAGGAAGCCCTCACCCTCAAAGGATTGCTTGATCTTTTCGCTGAAGCCTCAGGCATGAATGTTAACGCCTCAAAATCGCAAATCTTTTTCTTCAATACTGCCATACCTATCCAACACCGTATTGCCAGGATCCTCAATTTTTCCATTGCAAAGCTTCCTGATAAATACCTGGGAGCACCCCTGACTGACTCTGCTCTCAAGCACTCGGCCTGGCAAAATCTACTCTGCAAGCTCGAGGCCAGACTCTCTTCCTGGACCTATCGCACTCTCAACCTTCCTAGCAGACTCATCCTGGTCAAGGCGATTCTTCAAACCATGCCCCTATATCTCTTCTCTGTGCTTGCAGCCCCCAAGTGGGTCCTTAAGCAGATCAGAGCTCTCCAACGACAATTCCTGTGGGGAGCTTCAGGACATAGCAGGAAATGGGCGCTAGTGAAGTGGACTACGATTTGCAGACCCAAGAATGCAGGAGGCCTTGGCCTGCGTGACCCCCAGCACAGCAACGCGCTGATGGGAGCCAAGATATGGTGGCGCTGGCTAACTTCACCTCAACGCCCATGGGCCCAGCTCTGGACTGCCAAATACGCGAATCATCGACCTCCCTCTGAGCTAATCCGACTATCTGCAGTCGACACAGGATCAAAAATTTGGAATGCAGCCAAGCAACTCCGCCACCTCATCCAAGAGCACAGTTTTTGGGAGGTTTGCAACGGCCGCACAGCCCGATTCTGGACTGATTCCTGGCAACAACAATCTAATCTGCTTTCTAGCATTGAACCGCCCCTGCAACCTGATCAGATCCACACTATTGCAGCTCCTATCTCTTGCTTCTGGGAGGAAGACCAAACACATGGTTATCGATGCTGGAAATCGGCAGCATCATGCCTGAATAATCAGCAGGAACAGTCGGTCTCAGCACTGGACGCAGCCTTGACTAGCAGAAAGATCAGATTCTCAAACAAACAGGACATCCTTCGCTGGGGCCACTCATCAAAAGGGGAATTCACCACTCAGGAAGCTTATGTTATTCTAACTCAGAATCAGGATCCTTCTGATCCTATTTGGAAAGAGCTCTGGTCATCTCCTACATGGCCGAAAGTCTCCACGTTCCTCTGGCTGCT
Organism: Pinus albicaulis; assembly: GCA_034641835.2. Classification (NCBI taxonomy): domain Eukaryota; kingdom Viridiplantae; phylum Streptophyta; class Pinopsida; order Pinales; family Pinaceae; genus Pinus; species Pinus albicaulis. Next base: position 40,762 of record JAXQQM020066641.1, read on the forward strand.
TTGTCACAAAAAAATACTCACTTGGGACAATCTTCTCAAAAGAGGATTTGCTGGACCCTCAAGATGCCCCAATTGCAACAGCCTAGAGGAAAACATCACTCATCTCATGATCTACTGCCCTCTGGCAGTCTTCTTATGGGAGAACATAAGCGCGTATTGCAGAAGAGATGGCAGGAGCTCAGGAGACTTAAACACTATCCTTCGCAACTGGCCCCTGGCGCCCTACAACAGCACCATCCTCAACACCCTCTGGAGACTCATTCCTGGAATCACTCTTTGGTCCATATGGAAGGAGAGAAACAAAAGGATCTTCAAAGACCAGTCCACCCCGCAAGAGATCTTATGGAACAACCTATGCAGCAATCTACAGGAGACCCTAGCCCTTCAAAAATGGAAGCAGGAGGACCTACCGACTCTCCCTATCGAACAACAAATTTGGAATAGATGGCACTTCAATCTCCATGTTGACCTCACCCCTACAGGCAGCCGGGGTCCCCAGATGGACACACCCGACTCTTGGGTCCCTCCTCCAGCTGGCTTTTTAAAGCTCAACTTTGATGGAGCATCCAAAGGTAATCCAGGGGAAGCAGGATTTGGAGGGATCTTTAGGGACCACAATGGCAGTCCAGCGCTCATCTTCTACGGCTCTATAGGGTGGGATACCAATAACTCAGCGGAGCTTGAAGGTCTGTGGCAGGGTGTGCAGCTGGCCCAAAGGTACAATTTTTTCCCTCTTGAAATAGAGGGTGATTCACAAATTCTAATTAATATGGCCCAGAAACTCCTCTCCGGCTCCCCTCCTTCTCGGGTGGCCAATAGCTGGAGATTGATGGCCAGGCTTGAACTCATAGCTGGCTGGTTGCATGATAGGCGAGCTATTTGTTTCAGACACACCAAGAGAGCAGGTAACAAGGTTGCAGACCTACTGGCAAATTTAGGCGTTGGGAGCCCCCAGACTCTCACAGTAGGACCCCTCTCCATTATTCATGACAGCAAACTTCATCAAGAATGCACTTTGTTGGTGCAACAGGACTACAATCTCCGGGCTGCGGGTGATTAAGGGCATCCGAAGGGATGTAATGCCACAGGAGAGCACGTGGCCAAGCAAATGGTTGCATTTATTTCCCACAGCCATGATCTCTGTGGAAATCCACCACCCCACGCAGCATTTAAGCCAGTGGGATCGCCGAGGCTGCGAGCCTCCCTTCATGAACGCCTGTCTCTGCTCCAGAATAATTCGGCTTTTCAATTTCCCTCTTCGTCTGGTCGCTTGGCCCCTCTGCAACGCCCTCCGGAGCTTCATGTCTAGGTAGGTTAGGCCTCTCAATTTCAGGTGCCCTGAGGAAGCATCCACGCCCAGTTTCCACACTCAGGTTGGCCGACGTTGTCCGCTCACCTGCTGCTTCGATTTATCTCCTGGCCTGCACTTTACCCACAATCCTTTCTGTTCTGGTTTGGTGGCCACCTCGTCTGAACTCTGGGACACTCTGCCTCCTCGCTTCCTGTCTGGTCCTTCCCTTGACCTTTGTCCCACTATGCCTAGACTGCGACATAGGCTTCGTTGCCGGCGGGGTAGCGCGCGTGCTTCTTTTGCCAGAAGATGGCGCTCTCATTCTGACTCCTCGGCGTCGTCTTCCTCTGCAGCCAGCTTCGAACAGCCTCGAGAGGGACGCCACTCCAGCCCTGGGCACAGACGCAGATCCCTCGCCTCGCTCAGACCCCGCTCCGGCTCCTCCAGGCCTCCTGCTGACTCCCGCCCTGTCGCGCCCCTTCACAATCCTTCCACCGCCATTTTCCACTATCAAAGCAGTGCCAACAAGCCTCTGATCATCGCCATGGTCACTGTTTCTTTCAAAGAGGTAGCCGAGACCATTCCCGCCCCTCTGCCTTCACCCCATCCGATTAATGAGCCTGCGTCCTCTCCCTCTCTGCATTCCACTCTCCCTGCAGGTTTTTTTGCTGTGCGCAAAGGAGGAGAAGGTTGTTCCACCAACCCCCAGGCTGAAGGTTCCCACGCGGGCGTTCAAGATGCTGAGCCAGCTGCAATTCCGAGCAACCCGACCCACACAGATGAAAGCGCAGGATGGTGCAGGATAGAAGAGGAACAACCCTCAGGCGACTACGGCCTCTAGTTGATCTACAGGTCCAAGTAATCTTGCTAGGACTCTTTGACTTTTTGGCAAGTACTGTTGTTTTAGTTCTCAGGCACAAACTTAGAAGGAGTCGCTTTCCCCTCGTGGGCGACTCTGTTTTTTTGTTTAATACTGATATGCTAAAGCTGGTTTCCTCGGAAGAGGCAGCTCTCAAACAATGCTCGAGCTGGTTTCCCGCACAGGGCAGCTCAATATTTGATATTTTGCTGACAGTATGCCTATTGCAGGCCATGATCGCTTTGTACCATATGTTTCCATAATAGAATTAGACCTTATAGAGAAAAATATATGTCCGTGAAGTATCAATGATACAAACATTTTGAATATAATCATTTTGTCATAATGATACATTACATTGGAATTTATTCAATATCTTTGACTAATGATATTAAATAATTAGGTTTTAATATTTTGGTTTATAATATTGGGTTTAGTTTTTACAATATTAATGTTTATAATTATAAGGTTTATAAAATAAATCATAGCTTTTAATATTCTTCATTTAGATTTATTATTCTTTGATTTATTAATCCCTTTAGTTTATTAATACTATTTTATTTCATTTATAATATCAATAATTCTTTGGGTTTATTAATCCCTTAGGTTTATAATATTAATTATCTTAGTTTTTATATATTAGTGTTAAGGTTCATAATATTAATTTTAGGATTTAATATTAATACTAGGGTTTATAATATTTTGGGCTTATAATTAATCCCTTGGCTTTATAAGATTAATCCCCAATATTTATAATAATATATTAGGGTTTTTAATCTTATGGTTTATAACATTAATTTTAGGTTTGATATCTTAATATTAAGGTTTGTAATGTTAACCTTAGGATTTAATAATTATAATCCTCTCGCTTATAATATTATTCTAGGGTTTATATTCATCTCTTGGGTTTATTATATTAATCCTATTATATATAATAATATATTAAGGTTTTTAATAACACTGGTTTATAACATTATTTTAAGGTTTGATACGTTATGCATCTATGAAGGTTAATAGTTTCTTGGTGGAATCCTCTCGCTAGATTGTCATGATATTCACTCGTCGATTTGGGGGGTATGGATTTTGTTGGAATATGGTGGAGGAAGAACCGGATACGATGTCGATGAAACCGTGTTGCGGATTCTTACGGTTTGGCGAAGGTCATTGTCGTGGGTACTTTCGGTTAACCGAACTAAATCCGAGCTCCATGTCCGGATTCAAGACCGTGTGCGTATACTACTACGAGTGTTTTGTTAACAAGATTTTTCGACCTACGAGACCCATTTAGTGCATGGCATCATGCATACAAAGGGTTTTTGACACTTGCTGCGCATTAATGGACTAGAGAAAGGGTTCAAATATGCCATTGAATGAGAGTCGATCGCCAAGGTAAGTGACTCCGGTTTATTTTATTTATGATATAGTCTTTCTCTTTGAGTTAAAAGGTATAGGAGAAGATTATATATATATCATGATTGCCAAGATATGTATTTGGCTAATTTTCATTATATAATCTTTCGTTGTGAGCGAGAGATATAAATAAAAATTATAAATCATATAGTTTTTCTGCAAAAAGATTATTAGAGAATAGAAATATTAATGATCTTTCTTATATTTCTGGATATAAATTACATATGCCAAGAAAATGGTATTTTCATTAGTTTATTGGGATTCGATAAACAAATTTATTGTTGACTATTTTCATAAGAGTGGATTTATCTTGGGAGTAGAAGATAAGTCCCTTAAATTATGAAGTGATATTGTGTCTTTTCTTGAAAGTATTAAAAAGGGTTTATTTCAAATATTTTCCAAGTTTATATGGAAAGAAATAAATGAAATATATAAATATTTATATAATATTAATGCATGCTTTCTATTTGAAAAGGGACTTTCTTGAAAGTATTAAAGAGGGTTTATTTCAAATATTTTCCAAGTTTATATGGAAAGAAATAAATGGAATATATAAATATTTATATAATATTAATGCATGCTCTTCATTTGAAAAGGGATTTTCTTGAATATATTAGAGAGGGTAGCTCTTTAATATAAATATCTACATAATATGGTTAAGCAAGAAAATAGAAGTTGTATGATCTTTATTTTAAAAAAAGAGACTTTGTACTCATTTAAGTTATGAAGTGATAACAAGTCCAAAGTATTTTTCTTGAATAGATTAAAGAGAGAGACTCTTGAAATATCTTCTTGTACAATTTGTGCAATGAAGAAGAAAAGAGAGTTTCTCGATTTATATTCATTAACCATGTTGTAAATAGTAATGAATTAATATATATCCATGAATAGTTACCATGATAGTGGTAGAGGTTAATGAATTTAATGAATCCATGGATAGTTTCATAAATCCATGGGTAGTTTTCCATGGTATTGATGGGGATTAATTATTTCATAAAACCATGGGTATATTACCATGGTGTTTGCAAATATTAGTTGTTTAATAAATCCATGAATAAATGATCATGATGATGGTAAAGTTAAGTTATTAATAAATTCATGGTTAAAGGAACTAATCGAGTTTATTCCTTAGATGAATGAACTAGGTGATTATTTTATATTATCATGAGTGTGATGCATTCACATGCATGGAAGAAACAATTGTTATGTTAACTTGCATTCCATGCAATGAAGGTAATAGCTTAAGGGTTAGCTATTTTTATTAAAAGTATGTAAATCACATGCATAAATATCTTAGGCGATGTATCGAGTTTATTTTAAAAGAAAGTTTGGGAAATGTAGCCAATGTCTTGCAGGGAATGTGTGCTTGTGCGACGTAAGCATTAGTTATTGTGATGACCTATAATCGGTACATATGAGGTATGTGTTATTAAAGAGAGAATGACAAGGTACTTTACTTGCTTGTCATGAACTACACATGAGTAGATGGAGAAACTACTATAGTGATTGATTTATACTTTATGAATCTTAACATCATTTTATGTTGAAGGAATCATAGAAGGGAATGATGGCGACATGTAAATGATAAGGAATATTATGCTTGTCATGTACAAAGGAAAAAATTATGCTTGCCCCGGTGGCCGGTAAATGACTAATGTTCATGCAGGATGAATGCGAGTTGCGAGGAAGGTCCAATGTGTGATGGTCCATTGTAGGTACATCCATGCCACCAAGATGAGAAGATCCGAAGATATGAAGACTAGAGGGTAAATGGTATTATATATATTGTAATGGATGTAAGCTAGATATTTGCATATTTCCTTGTAAATTATATAAACGATGGTTAAGGGATGGTCTCCCTTATAAGCCATTGAGTGATGGGCTGAACACCCTCACGAGCGTTTAATAATAAAATTAAACGTTTGTCGGTTTTCACCCTACGGGGTTTCCAGGGGTATAATGGTGTTCAATGGTGTGATTGATTATTGTGTCCAGGATGATGAGGTTCAGGGTTCTTTCTTGTTATGATGTTCAGAATGGCAATTATGTGATGACTATTTGAGTAATGAGATGAATGGATGTTTGCATCATTTAGTATTAAGTTAATATATTGTAATGGAGGTTGTTAAGGGTTAAGGAGTTACTACTCTTATTTATAAACATTCTATCTAATGATGATTAACTTATAAAAAAATTTAACTCCTTACATTTCCCTGTGAAGTTAATGGTGTATGTTACAACTTATAAAATTAATCGTAAGGTTTATTATTAATCTCTTAGGTTTATAATTCCTTTGGCTTATAATATTAATCCTAGTTGTTATCTCCCACCCTTAGGTTTAATATCCCTTGTATTTATAATATTAATGCTAATGTTTAATATCCATCCCTCGAATTTATAATCCCTTGGGTTTATAAAAGTAATAAATGTTTAGGTTTATTAATTCCTTAGGTTTATAATATTAAAATCTTGAGTTTATAATATTAATAATTCATAATTTTTATAATATTAATAATCCCTTTGGTTGCCTTAGGAGAAGTTTTTGTTCTCACATGTTCAATGAACAGGTGTGTAAATATAGGAAGCCAAAAAAAAATGTCGACTTGAACAATAGCTTATATAAACATATAAATGAACAATTAAAAATTTATTAAAAATAAATTTAAACGATATAAACTTAAAATATGAAGAGTTTACTAACACTTAAAAAAGAGATATGGTAAATAAATAAAATATGGTAAATATGTAAAAATATAAATAAACCATAAGTATGGTAAATAAATAAAACTTTTTTTCTATTACTCGGGAGGTATGGTAAATAAATAAAAATATAAATAAACTAGAGGTATGGTAAATAAATAAAACCGATTTTTATATTTACTCAATAAACCACTTTATATTTACAAAAACTCAAAAACAAGTTTTATTTAGGTGAAGCCTATGGGAAAAATTATTATTAATACCATGGGCCAAATACCATGGGAAAAATTATTAAGAACACCATGGGCAAATACCATGGGCCAAATAATATATTTATAAAATAGGTATGGTAAATAAGTAAATATAAAAGAGGTATAAAGAGGTAAGGTAAATAAATAAAAATATATCAAATACGATTAGAAATCAAGATCTAATTATATATGAAGTATAAGAGTCAAATACCATGGACCAAATTATTATTAATACCATGCCAAAAAAATATATATTATTAACCCTAACATTAATATTAAAATATTAATATTATTAAATTTAATATGTTTAGATTAATACAATATTAAATTTATTATATTGTAATATATATTAATATGTCATGATATATGATAGAGGTGGAGAAATAGGGGGAGTGACAAGGGAGATATGGAGATAAATTGAAGGAGAAGGGAGAAGAGGAATGAAGAGAGAGAGAGTGTGAGAAGAGTGAGAGAGTTAGAGAAGGGTAAGAGAGGGAGAGGGAGACATAAAGATGGAGGTGGGAGAGAGATAAGGAGAGAGGGAGGGATAAGGAGAGAGGATTGGAGGGTAAAGAGTGAGAGAGAGAGAAAGAAGGGGGAAGGGAGAGGGAGGTAGGAGAGAAAGGGAGAGAGAGAAAGGATGAGAGGTGGAGGAGAGAAGGAGGGATAGAGAGATGGAGCTGGAGGCAGAGCGAGGAAAGGAAGAAGAAATACATAGAGAGGGAGTGACAAGGGAGATATGGAGAGAGAGTGTGTATGCTTATGGGTGGGATAAAGATACATAGGAGTGATGGAGACAAGGGGGAGAGAAGGAGAAAGGAGGAGTGATGGAGACAAGGGGGGAGAGAAGGATAAAGGGATAGAAATAGTAAGATAGTTGGAGAGTGAGATAGAGTGATGGGGGAAGAGAGAGGATTGGAGGATAGAGAGAGAGAGAAATAAAGAGAGCTGGGGGGTCAAATAGAAGGAGGTGAGAGAGGAATGATGAGAGAGAGGAAGAGAGTGATGGGGGAAGAGAGGATTGTAGGAGAGAGAGAGAGACAGAGAGATAGAGATGGGGGAAGATAAAGGGAGGTAGGAGATAAAGGGAGAGAGAGGAAGGAAAAGGGAGGGGACTTGAAAGAGAGGAGGAGAGAGGGAGGGATAGAAATATGGATTTGGAGGGGGAGAGAGGGAGGGATTGAGAGATGGAGAGAGAGAGAGATGGGAGAAGAGAAAGGGAGGTAGGAGAGAAAGGGAGAGAGAAGAAGGAAAGGAGAGGGGACTTGAAAGAGAGGAGGAGAGAGGGGAGGAGAGAGGGAGGGATTGAAATATGGATTTGGAGGGGGCGAGAGGGAGGGATTGAGAGATGGAGCTGGATGAGGAGAGAGGGAGGGAAGAATAAATACATAGAGAGTGTGTAGTGGAGAGAGAGGGGGAGTGACAAGGGAGAGATGAAGAGGGAGTGTGTATTTTTTGGGGTGAGATAAAGAGACAAATAAGGAGATATGGAGAGAAGGGGGGAGAGAAGGAGAGAGAGAGGCATATGGTAACAAAGTTGGAAGGTGAAGATAGAGAGAGAGAGGGGAGGAGAGAAAGGAAGAGAGAGAGTGAAGAGAGGTAGGGAAAGAGATATGAAGATTGAGAGGGAGAGAGGGGGAGGTAAGAATAAAGACATAGAGGGTGAAAGGTGGAGAGAGGGAGTGATAAAGAAGATGGAGAGAGAGGGAGAAAGGGTAGCAGGAAGGAAGAGAGATAGAAGTGAGAGAGAGAGAGAGAGAGAGAGGAGGAGGAGGAGGAGGAGGAGGAGGGAGTGATAGATGGATAGATAGATTGGAGAAAGAGAGTTTATGTTTTTCAGTTGATATAGAGAGATAGAGTGAGATATAGATATAGATGTAAGGTGAAGAGAAAAAAAGATAGATGGAGAGGAGGGAGGGACAAGGAAATTGATAGATATGGAATGAGAGAGAGTGTGTGTATGGTGGGGTGAGATAAAGAGAAAAATAAGGAGAGATGGATGGATATATAGATATATATGGGGGAGAGAGGGAAGAAGGTTTCCTGTAGTAGATGCATTGATTTCAATGTAGATGGTGATTTCTAATCCTATTTGATTTCTTGCACTAGATGAATTGATTTTGGTGTAGATGTTGATTTCTAATGATATTTGATTACTTACACTAGATGTATTGATTTTAATGTAGATGATTTATAATCCTATTTGATTGCTTGCATTAAATGCATTAATTTCAGTGTAGATGATGATTTCTAATCCTATTTGATTGATTTCACTCGATGCATTAATTTTAATGTAGATTTTGATTTTTGGTTATATTTGATTTCTTTCACTAGATGAATTGATTTCAATGTAGATTATCTTTAATCATATTTGATTGCTTGCAATGAATGGATTGATTTCAATGTAGATGGTTATTTCTAATCCTATTTGATTGCTTTCACTAAATGCCTTGATTTTAGTGTAGAAATTAGTCAATAAATCACTTATTCAATGGAGATTAACCCGATTACACATCAATTTCAATTGCATGCATACCACATAATCTCATCTGCCACCAATTGTCACATGCAAATAACAGAAGCGATCTCACATCAAATCAATCACACATTAACTCAGTATGTATGGGGAAAGCTCTTTAGCTCAAAACCCCGTAGCTATTGTGTATATTATAATGGAGAAATCACAAACAAGTACACACTTTCGTCAGCATCGCATTTTCATAAAGTCACACACAATCTAGCTTAGTTTGGAACAGGTTACTGTCTAAAATTGCGATATGCGCTTCGCTCTATTGCGCAATTCCGGTCAGAGTATGAAGAGATCCAAGGTTCGAATCCCCTTGCTTGATCGCGCAATTGTCGTGACAATTCCTCCAAGTGTAATGCAAATCCCATGCAAAACTGATCCTCCAACTGATAGCTATACTCACCCTTTCATCTACCTCTTCCACTGGTCTCCACTGAACTGATCATGCACTGTAGTGAACTGATGTGTTCTTGAGTTGACTAATGAGTTACCAATTAGTGAATTAAATAATATTTAATTCACTCCACTCATAACTAATTGATTAGCTAGTTAAACTAATCTCAACTAGTTCAACTAAAATAAACAGAACACAACTCCACTATCTGTCTCATTAACTCCTCCAAAACTTCTGCCACTGAAGTCCAACTGAAGTCAACCATGCAAGATGCCATCAAACCCTAGGAACCATGTGATTCCTTCTGTCAGTTGCATGAGCCACCTCCATGACTCAAACTGAAGTGCTCCAAGAGAGTAAACTGCTGTTTATAGTCAAAATATTATTAAGGGTAAATAATATTTGACTTCCATATTTTTAAAAGATCAGTCTAAAAATAGCCTGGGTCCTAAAAATTAGGGTCTCATCTATTTTTACCGACATGTCGCATACTCCAAGAATCTCCAAGTAGAATTCCCAAATTATGCTCCGTATGTCTAAAAATAGACATAGTCTAAAATAGACTTTGTGCCAGAATTTTCCTGCGGGCCCACTTAGTGAAGGCGACTTCATTTCACTAAGCTCCATCATCTTGCTGCATTCTCAACACTCCCTCTCAGCAAGATATGGATTATCTGCAATCCCTATCCTGCCTCTGTGGAATTCGAACTTGCTCCCGGTGAGCGCCTTCGTCAGGATGTCGGCATCCTGATCCTCCGTGGGAACATATGAAAGCATCATGATCCTCCGCTGAACACAATCTCTGATGTGATGGTACCTGATGTCGATATGTTTGGACCTATCATGAAACACTGGATTAGCCGAGAGCTTGATGCAGCTTCGGTTATCACGATAGATCACCGTAGGCTCCAAATGCAACTCCGAACAAACTCCGCGAGGATCTTCCTCATCCAAATAGCCTCGCATGCGACCAAACTTGCTGCCATGTACTCGGCCTCTGCCGAACCGAGTGCCACGGATCTCTCGCTTCCTACCGTGTACCGTGAAAGCTCGTCGTCGACCCAATGCTGAAAACTCCTCCAGTGTTCTCTTCCCGGTCCATTGGACTCCCCCGCCCAATCCGCATCGGTGAAGCCGAAAGCTTCACTCCATCCTCCCCGTCCGTACCATAGACCATATCCCGATGTGCCTCCGATGTAGCGCAATACATGCTTGCCCGCCTTCTAAAAGAGCTTGGTAGGCTTAACCATAGCTTGCGAAAGCCGGTTAACTCGCATAGCATATATCGGGTCGTGTATTGACCCGGATACATAGCGACCCCACCAATCGTCGATAGACGAGTGGCATCCACTACCTCCGCTCGAAGTAGCATCCTCCTTCCTCCAACCACCGGGAAGAGGAGTGTCAACGAGGCTTGCAGACCTTACATGTTGAACCTCTCCGGGAATCTCCCGGGCATACTTGCCCCGAGAAACAACAGGTCCTCCACTGCGTCGCCAAATCTCCAATCCCAGGAAATAATGAAGGATGCCCAAGTCCTTCATCTCAAACTCTTGTGCAAGATCCTCCTTGCATGAAAGTATCAATCGATCGTCGCCGGTCAAAATCAGATCATCTACATACGATACGATGATCAACGAGCTTCCCCTCCACCACAATGCGGGTACGAGTTTGGATCCGCCTCACTCTTGGAGAATCCAAGCCCGGTGAAGTAGTCGTCTATCCGAGTGTACCAAGCACGAGGTGCTTGCTTCAGCTCGTACAAGGTGCTCTCTTGAGTCGGCACACATGCGACTCACTGCTCGAAGATCTCAAAACCTTCGAGCTGCTCTATGTACACCTCTTCCTCAATAACTCCATTGAGGAACGCAGTCTTCACATCCATCCGATGAATGTGCCACCCCATCCGCGCCGAGAGAGCAAGGATCGTCCGTATGGAAGAGTACCTTGCGACAGTGCAAAAGTCTCCTCATAGTCAATCCCCTCGATCCGTGAGAAGCCACGGGCGACAAATCTCGCCTTGTACTTCTCCACACTCCCGTCGCCCGCTCGCTTCACCTTGTAGATCCATCGCGAACTCCGCCACCGATTTCCCAACCGGTCTTGGGACAATCTCCCATGCAGCTCGTTCCCCGATGATCGAATCATATTCTTCGATCATGGCATCAACCCATGCGGGTTCCTCCACGAGCTTCCTCAAAAGAGGATGGCTCCGTCACAACACATTGACTCACAAGAGCCATGTATCCGGTGTACCGATCCGGTGATCGTCTCGTCTCGCGCTGTGCTCGTAGGTGGTCCTACAACCTTTTTCTCGCATCCCGAGCCGGTCGCTCGGCTTCGTAGTGCGCATGTGCCCTGCGATGGTTGGCGCCGCATGGGTGGTTTCTTCCACCTCCCGAACCTCCTCTTGTGGCTGATCCACATCCGTAAGCTCCTCCTTAGGAACTAACGACTCCTCATCCGCATGCAAGTGTAGCTCCCTCTCAAGCGAACACCGCATGGCTTTCTCCTCCCCGAAATTTTATATCCCGTCGCTACAACGAGTCTTGCGACCGTCCGGCACATACACCCGATAGTTATGAGGTGTATCGGTATACCCCACAAATATTCCAACCTCGGCGCTTGGATCCAGCCTTTCCTTCTCGCATCCTTCGTCACATGCATGTAGACAGGGAGAACCAAAAATCCGCAAATGGGAAATATCGGGCCTCTTGCCGGGAATAAGCCTCCTCCGGTGTACTCATGCCAAGAACCTCAGTGAGGACAACGGTTCTGCACATACACCGCCGTATTGCATGCCTCGGCCCACAAGTGAAGGGGTAGGCCCCGATCATGCAACATCGCCCGTGCAACACCCACGATCGTTCGTTCTTCCACCTCGCCCACCCCGTTCCGCTCGTGGGTTATGGGGTGCGATGAGCTCTCTCCGAATCCCTTCGCGCTGCGGAAACTCCTTGAATTCAGCCGAGATGAATTCACCACCGTTATCACTCCTTAGAGAAATCACCTTCTTCCCCGACTCCTTCTCGACCCAGTGCTTTAAACTTATAGAACTTCGCGAATGTATCGCTCTTCTTCCGCATGAAGAAGATCCAGACTTTCGAGAGAAATCATCAACAAAGATCACATAATACTTGTGCTTTGCTATCGAAAGCAACCGAGAAAGGACCACACACGTCCGTGTGAACTCTCTCAAGGATCGTCGTGGCGCGACTATCCTTCTCGTGAAAGGTGGCTTTCACATACTTCCCCTAAAGTACACCCCTTTGCACCGATCCGATCGCGCAAGAGTGCCCTTAGGAAGTCCAAGTAGAAATGCTGCCGCGGAATCTTCAAGGCTCCATGGTGAAGATGGCCCAATCTCCCGTGCCATAGTTCGCCCTCATCATCCCGGCTCACCACTTCTCCCGCCTTGCATGCCATAGCTGCGCAATCATCTACCCGCAACCGATAAAGGTTCTGAAGTTTGAACCCCCTATCTTCCGAGTCTCTCCGAGTAGTCTTACTTTCGCGCGCAGAAGGCTTTTCCTTCGCCGAAGACCACATCATACCCCTTATCCTCCAACATCGCTACTGAAATCGAGGTTCTTCTTCAATCCCGGGTACATGCATGACATCCTTTAAGACAAAGGGTTTACCCGGACTCTCTCCGAAAGGATACGTGCACCGATACCGTCGCATCGTATCTACCGTCATCGCCCATCTCGATGTGCACACCCAAATCTTTGTTCTCCGGATCCGAGAACAACTCCCGATCTCCCGTCATATGAAATGACGCATCGCTGTCCAAGAACCACACCGACCCCCATCACACTTGAAACCAAGCATGCAATCGGTGAAAAGTCAAGCTCGAATCGTGAAGCCAAAGCTTCTCCATCTGCGATCTTCCCGCTTGCTTGTTCTTCTTCTTCTTTGGACAATTGGTAGCATAATGTCCGTGATCATGGCAGTGAAACACTTCACTTTCGCCATATCCCGCTTCTTGCCCTTAGCACCGAATGAGAGGTTTTCTTACCCTTCCCTTTCTTTGCTTTGGACACCAAAGCGCGATTTTCTTCATCAGCTCCCTTTTGATGAAGATCCATCTCGAGTAGTCCTCCTTATCTCCTCCCCCGCATGAGATCCGCCCAAAGGCGCTCCCATCCCAGCAGACTTCTCCCGACCATTGACACTATCTTGATATGAGTTCCAAGCCTTCGGAAGACCAACGAGAGCCAGGTCGACCATGTCCTCTTCATCGACGTAACCCCCACACTTCCCGACTCATCTCTCGCATTGAGTGAACTTCGTGAGGTATTTGGCGATATCGTCGCCCTTCTCCATCTTGATGTTCCCGAGCTTATCTTTGAGTGCTAGCTTCCTTTGGTCACTCTTACTCTAGAATAGATCCGTCAAAGCTTTCCACATTAAATATGGAGTAGCCTTTCCATGCGGTCGGATACAATATGATCCTTGACGCCCTCCAACAGGGATCCTTCGACATTTCGCGATCTTCTTTTGCCATGCTTCGACCGCATGCCGCATCGCGTGGGCTTTTGGACATCCGTATCTACGAACTCCTTCGGACCATTATCTTCTAACATTTCTTCCATGCGATCCTTCCATGCAACATAATTCGAACCGCCTTCAAGAGCATATTCGAGTCGCAAACCGTTGAAATAAGACATTTTCAACACCGGCACCAAGAAAATCAAGCTGCTGCAAAATTCGAATTCCAAGCTCTATCGCTTCCGATCTACACTTGAGAATAAATTATTTCCAAATCAGAGATTGACCGCAAGGGGCTTTTACCGGACCTTTCACTTTTCCGAAGAAAGATGAATCCGTAGGCTTCCTGGCCCGTATGCGTACTACGTCAGAGGAAATAAGTTTGCAATCACCGTAATAGATCTCGACAATTAATATTGCTCCGATACCATGTAGAAATTAGCTGAATAAATCACTTATTCAATGGAGATTAACCCGATTACACATCAATTTCGAATTTCATGCATAACACATAATCTCATCTACAATTAATTGTCACATGCGGAAATAATAGAAGCGATCTCACATCAAATCAATCACACATTAACTCGCATGTATGGGGAAAGCCTATAGCTGAAAACCCCGCGCTATTGTGTATATTATAATGGAGAAATCATGTAACAAAACAAGTACAATGCTCCTCACAAGTACTCGGTACTTTCTCATAAAGTCACACACAATCTAGCTTAGTTTTGAACAGAGTTATCGGTTCAAAACTCCCCGCCAATTGCCTTGCCTCTATTGCGCAATCATGGCTTGTATATGAATAGATCCAAGGTTCGAATCTCCTTGGCTTGACCGCGCAATTGTCATGGACAATTCCTCCAAGTGTAATGCAAATCCCATGGAAAACTGATCCTCCAACTCGATAGCTTTACTCACCCTTTCATCTACCTCTTCCACTGTCTCCACCGAACCCGATCATGCATCGTAGTGAACTCGAAGTGTTCTTGAGTTGACTAATGAGTTACTAATTAGTGAATTAAATAATATTTAATTCACTCCACTCATAACTAATTGATTAGCTAGTTAAACTAATCTCAACTAGTTCAACTAAAATAAACAGAACACAACTCCACTATCTCGTCCCGTTAACTCCTCCAAAACCTCGCCATCGAAGTCTAATCGAAGTCAACCATGCAAGATGCCATCAAACCCTAGGAACCACGTGATTCCTTCTATCGATTGCATGAGCCACCTCCATGACTCAAACCGAAGTGCTCCAAGAGAGTAACTCATTTGTTTATAGTCAAAATATTATTAAGGGTAAATAATATTTGACTTCCATATTTTTAGGAGATGCGGTCTAAAAAATAGCCCTGGAACCTAAAAATATGAGTCTCATCTATTTTTACCAACATGTCGCATGCTTCAAGAATCTCCAACTGGAATTCCCAAATTATGCTCCGTATGTCTAAAAAATAGACATAGTCTAAAAAATAGACTTTGCGCGAGAATTTGCTTCGTGCCCACTTAGTGAAGGCGACTTCATTTCACTAAGCTCCATCATCTTGCTGCATTCTCAACAATTTCAGTGTAGATGGTGATTTCTAATCTTATTTGATTGCTTGCACTAGATGCATTAATTTCAATGTAGATATTGATTTATAATTATATTTGATTTCTTGCACTAAATGCATTGATTTAAATGTAGATGATTTATAATCCTATTTCATTACTTGCATTAGATGCATTGATTTTAGTGTAGATATTGATTTCTAATCCTATTTGATTGCATGCACTAGATGCATTGATTTCGGTGTAGATGTTGGCTTTAAATCCTATTTTCCTACTTGCATTAGACTCATTTATTTGAGTGTAGATGATGATTTCTAATCATATTTCATTACTTGCATTAGATGCATTGATTTTAGTGTAGATGTTGTTTTTCTATTATTATTTGATTTCTTGCATTAGTTGCATTGATTTCATTGTATATGTTGATTTTTTAATTTTTATGTAATTGGATGTATGATGGTACATTAATTTTTAAAGTCATTGGATTAATAGTGTGTGTGCAATGATTTCAGTAGTAAGCACAAAAAATTATTGACAATGTACATTGATTTTTGTGTTATAGTAATTAAACCTATTAATATTGGAGAGCAAGAGAGACAAGGTATGATGTTTACTACAACAACTCGAGTTAAATATTTAAATGGTTTACGATTCCGATTGTCATTTTCAAACAATCAATATGAAAATATGACAAAACTAACATGGGTGAAAATAAGAATAGTAGAAGAAAATAGTTTGAAATCGATCACGAGTGAAGACTATTTGTAATTGACTACATTCTTATTATTCACAGACTTCTATCATTCAATATTATTACATTGACACTTTGCATTCAAAATATGAAAATATGACAAAACTAACATGGGTGAAAATAAGAATAGTAGAAGAAAATAGTTTGAAATTGATCACGAGTGAAGACTATTTGTAATTGACTACATTCTTATTATTCACAGCTTTCTATCATTCAATATTATTACATTGTCACTTTGCATTCAAAATTTTATTTCATCGGTAAAGTTATTTTACAATATTTATCATCTCAACAAAGCGAGGTAACTAATCAAATTTAAAATTAAAATGACTCAATAAATCTCGAGACATATTTAACATATTTAAAATGGTTATGTTAATATTAGATGCATTTACATATTATTGATAAAATTAAGCGTATGTACCTCATATTATCGATAGATTTTCCTTGGTCGCACATGATTGAAACTCGGCCCTAGATCCATCTTAATCTCCGGATCTATCAAGCGCCAGAGGGATCAAATCTCTCGAGGTGAAAACCCTTTCCTCAAGTTTTGCACTAAAAAAAGAGGTTTTTCACCTCGAGAGATTTGATCCCTCTCGTCACTTGATAGATCCGAGTTAAGATGGATCTAGGCTGTTTATTAACCACTCGAGTTTATAATATAAATGTTTGTGTTTATTAATTCCTCATGTTTATAATATTATTCCCTTTAGTTTATAATATCAATAATCCCATGAATTTATAATATTAATAATCCTCTTGGTTTATTAACCATCTAAGTTTATAATATTAATTTCTTGCGTTTAGAATATTAATACCGTGCATTTAGAAAAAATAGGGTTTATAATCTTAAGGTTTGTAATCATAGGGATTATAATATTAATACTATCCTTTATAATATTTTTTGATTTATAATATTAATTCTAGTGCTTAATATTATTCTCTTATATTTTTGGTTTGTAATATTAATTCTATTGCTTAATATTATTCTCTTGGTGGTTTATAATATTAATCCCTTGAGTAAATATAATAATTTTATTCCCTTCAGTTGATATACCAATAATCCATTGGGTTTATTAATCCCTTGGGTTGATACTATTAATTGCTAATATGCATAATAATATATTACAATTTATAATATTAATCTTAGATTTGATAAATAATTTTTTATGGTTTATAATATTAATCTTTAAGTTTAATATTAATTCGTTATGTTTATAATCTCTTGGGTTTATTAATCTCTCAAGTTCATAATTTTAATCCCTTGAGTTTATAATATTAATACTAATATCAATCTTAATATTAATGAGTTGGATTGATAATAACCATAAAGTTAATTTATTGCAATAATTTAGAATATATATATATAGTTAATATTATCAATATACATCTTATATATAATAATAATTATTATTGACCATAACATAATAGTAAGAGATAAATAAATAATATTAATAATAACTCAATACTATTATATAATTAGTATCTTATAGATTAAGTATATTATAATTTGAAATATAAATTTAATATATTAAAATAATATTATAAAATGCCATAAATTATATTAATATATAATATAACATTAATATAATAACTATAAATAAATATCGGATGATATGGTTATTATTATGTATATGGCTATTAATAATTGGAAATAGTAACTCAATACACCTAATAACGTATTGTTTTTAGTAACATATTGGATTTCTAATTTTAACTAGTTAAGTTTATAATATTAATACTTTAAATTTATTATCATAATATTAATCCTTTCAGTTAATAATCATCGAATTAATTTATTCAAATAATATTGGGTATATATAATAATAATAATTATTCACCATAGAAAAATAATATTATGTTATTTATCTTATAATTTGAAATATAACTTTAATATATTAATATATAATATAATATTAATATAATTAGTATAAATATATAAATATACAATAATGTGGTTGTTATTATTTATATAGTTATTAATAATTAGAAGTAATTAGTTTTTAACAATATAATTATTATTGTTGGTATACACCTATCAACGTATATCAATCATATTTATTTGTGCTTCATATACATCTATCACCATATATCAACTACATTGGTAAATGTGGTTGTGTTAATTTTAAAGCTTGTGAAGCGAATGATCACATATCAAATTCACCATATTTTCCTCTCGTAGTTATTATTTTCCGGTGACAAAATTAAGATAACATTGCACTAAAAAGATTCAATTAATGTTTGACAATAAATATATCAAAAGTATATATCACTTATATTTAACTCACAAGTCTCAAAAATGGCTCACCTTGCCACTTGAAAATGAATCTTCCAATTTTTTGCACATTAAAAAAAAGGTCCAAAATCAACACTCTTATGAATATAAATATTAATAATATTGATATGTAGTATTAAAAAAATATTTTATATATATCTATATATATATATATATATATTTCCAACTCAAACGTTGAAATATCTCATAGAACTTGAAAAAGAAGAAATGAAAATAACTATCTTTCCATGTTTTAACACTTACATAGCAATTATTATAAAAAATGTTGATATATAATTATATTAATATCTAATATTGAGTTGATATATGACATTTTAAAGGCTATTACCAAAATATGTTCTAATATAAATTTAATGCTAAAAATATATTTTAATATAATTTTTAAATAAAATATTTTATTGAAAATATAAATTTTGAATCTTATCATTTATATAATATTTTGATTTCAATAATATATCATATATTGTAAAAATTATTAAAAAAAAATCATAAAATTTTTACTAAATTATAATTTTATTTTAATTTCTTTGTCTATTTCTTTGTTAAATAAAGTGAATCCTAAGATGATTACATGTTTAAGATTTGACTTGAGAAATTTTTACTAAGGGGCATGGTTGGATTTTTTTTCCACATAGTTTCTATAACATACATCGATAAGTTCACATGGAAATGCAAGGAGTTCAATTTTTTTTATACAAGTTACCCACGATAACTATTTAAATCACTATTAAATATTACTTACACATCATTAGATAGAATGCTCACGTATCATAGTGTAACCTTAGTTTAAGAATGATAAATTTCTTAACCATTAAGAACCTCTATTGTAGTACATTAACATAAAATTGTATGATGTAACCTTGCATTCATTTCATCATTCTTGTAGTCATCACATACTTGACATTATGAACATCACCACAAGAAAGCATCAACATCATTAATTTGACACAATAATCAATCGCATCATTCAACACCAATATACTGTGGAAACTCATAGGGTGAAAACCAAAAAAACTTTTAATTTTATTATTAAATGCTCATGAGGGTGTATCGCCCTCACTCAATGGCTTATAATGGAGACCATCCCTTAACCATCGATATAAATCTTACAAAGAAATTTACAAATATCTAACTTAAAGGCATTACAATAAATATGATAGCATTTTCCCACTAATATTCATATCTTCATATCTTCATATCTTGGTGGCATGGATGTACCTATAATGGACCATCGTATATTGGATCATCCCGTAGCTCGCACTGCATATGCATGAACCATTAATCATTTACCCGCCACCATGTTAAGCATAATACTTCGTCTCATAAGTCACCATCATCTCTTGTCACCGATGTCATCAACAAGCTTTTATAGCATTATTAGATAAATACTTTATCAATAAATAATCAATTTTTAAGTGATCCTTTAACACTTATTCATGTGCATACATGAGATGTGAATACAATGTCACAACATGCTTTCTTCTAACATCTCTACATTAGTGTAAGTAAGTAATTACCAATTCATCTCAAATAATCCCCACATTATTATGACACTTCTCATACATGCTCACATTTGTACAAGATAAATCACTACAATCGTCCAAGAATTCCTTCAATGGAAAACGACACAATGTGCATTCATGTTACTTAAACTTTAACAAAGAACCAACCCTTCAGCCTATTTCTTTTGGTGCTAAAGATAACATGATGAATGTTGTTCCTATGCATACAATGCATAAAGTTTTTCTAAAATAATTTCCCAAAAGAGTACTTAACACAATAGAGCATGCAAACACATGTTTCCTTTTCGAGGAAATATAACATAATAGGCATGCGGAAACATGGTTTCTCTTCCATAAAACTAATGGAATAAAGAATAAGAATACATGTCTTATTCTCCAAATACTATACCAAAATTACCCTTATATATATTTCAAGGAAAACAAAACATTACTTTAGTTTTTTGTACATGTAATTCATCTTCTTTGCACAAAGAATCTTTTCCAATGTAGGATAACAAAACATGTTATCATTTCCCACATACAAATGTATATTCTTTCCAATGAAATCTAATACAAATATTGCATGAATATACATGATCTTATTCCAAAAATAAACTAACATAAACTAACATAATACTTTGTTAGCATAAAGGTAGCTCGACATTCTTTTATCCATGCAAAGAACATACCGCTTTATAACACAATTGGATATTCTTGGTTCATGCAAGAGCTTATAATAATAACTCTTCTTTAATGTAAGTAACACATATTCCCGTTGGAACACCTAATCCTACATGGGTAGGTGTGGAATGCGAAAAGTCACAATGGAGTCCAAGTGACCTTGGAATGTGAAACCAAGAGTCACACCATTGTATTATAAATGTACATCTTTGTATAATGGAAAATAAGAAAGCTTCACGCTTATCCTTCATTGTGTGTTGAGTCTCTTGTGTGTGTGTTTATTCTCGATATACACCATGTGTGTGTTTCCACATGATGTTTAACATGGTATCAGAGAGGGCGATTGCTGGCCCTGCTCCAAATTGAGTGAGCCATTTGTGTTTATGGCCTGTGCATTTCTGCAAAAATTCTTGGCATTTTTGCAGCACTCGGAGTTTTTGTAGCAGTGATTTTGCAGCATTCAGAAATTTTATTTTGGAGAAAAGCAGCATTTGTTTCTGAAGGAGAAGCAGCATTCAGAAATTGGCAGCATTCCGGCATTGGTTTTGAAAAAAAAAAAAAAGGAGCAGCATTGTGCATCTGAAGGTTTTCATTCTGAACTTCCATGCAATTTTTGCTACCCACTTTTAAATTCTGCACCATTTTGAGCTGCTGGAAAATAGTTTAAACAGGATTTTTGAAGAAATTTCTGGGTTTTTACTGGAAATATTTCTGAGTTTTCATTGGAAATTTTATGAGATTTCTGAGTTTTCTGCAAATCTCTAACTCTGCAAATTCTCCAATTTTCTGCTGCTATATGGCTCTCTGCAATTTTTTGAAGAAAAGTTCTGGGTTTTTGAAGAAATTTTTTTGAGTTTTCTCTGCAATTTCTGAAGTTCTACTGCTGTACATTTGTAAAATTCCTGCAAGAAGAAAAAAATTTCTGCTCCTGCTCTCTGCTGTTTAAAAAAAAAAAAACAAACAAATAAATAAATAAATAAATTTACTGCTCCTGGCCTTTCGGCCTTCCCCACATCTCTGCAACGCTCTCACCTCACTCCACGGCTGTCACGCATAAAACCCCCTCTCGGCTCACGGCCTCACACTAGCAGCTCCCTCACCTCACTCTTTACCCCCAACACTCAACACTACAATCTCACTCTACTCTTAATGCTCCTCCGCTCAACACACATCCCTAACCCCCACGCGCCCTCTGCAATCTCTTCCCACCCTCCATT
Organism: Pinus albicaulis; assembly: GCA_034641835.2. Taxonomy (NCBI): domain Eukaryota; kingdom Viridiplantae; phylum Streptophyta; class Pinopsida; order Pinales; family Pinaceae; genus Pinus; species Pinus albicaulis. The sequence goes on from JAXQQM020066641.1 coordinate 62,692, forward strand.
CAATACACGGCACCTGCAAGCTCTCACATACGCACCCCTCACGCCTTTTGGCCATTCCTCAACACCCTTCTCACTCCTCTCAACTCCCTACCCGCTCCCACTGCACACAGTGCAGATTCACCACGGCTACCACCGCCCCCTACCTCCTGCGCTTACTCCCTCTCTACGCAGACTCCCTTACAATACGCAGACTTCATTTTTCTTTAAAAATCTGCCCCATTTCTAACTCACCTCCCATTCCTCGCGTTCACTCCCACACGGACTTACCCTCCCCTCCTTATTACTCTGCGTTCAATCAAATGCTCTCCCTTGGCATTCGACCAGCGCCATATCCGCCCCATTGCACTGGACCTTCCTCCCCTTTGCCACGGCCTTTTGGTCTCCCGCCCAGTTTTTTTTAATTTTTAAAATTTGTTTTTAATATACCCACCCCCTCACTGCATTGCTCCCTCTCAACCGTGCGCTCCCACTCTACCGCCATACTCCACGGCTTCCCCTCTCCATAACCAAAACAACCTCCAACTATATAATACCGCCCTTTCTCTTTTTAAAATCGATTTTTAATATACGCCCCTTCCCCATATAACCCCCCGCCTCCCTCCTTTTAATAAAATCCACCATTTCCATATTAATTAATTCCTAGTTTAATTCCTCTCCCTCCACGTAAAGTTTGTCCCAATTTTTAATTTTTTAAAATCATCTCTCCATATAAATACCCCCTCCAAATATTACCACCCCTTTCCTTTTTTAAAATTTTTAAATTCCCCTCCCTTTTTTAACTTCGTTCCCACATTCTCATTTTTATATAATCTCATTTTTAATCCCATTTAAAAATAAAATTCTCTTTCATCCATTAATACTCCCCCTCCTTTTTAAATTCATTCTTAAATTGTTTTTTAATAGCCCCCTTCACCCATTATCCCATCCTATTTTAATATTTCCCCTTCCCTAATTAAAATTCCCTCCATTTTTAATTATTCCCATTAATCTTTTTTTTAATTAATTAAAAAAAATAATAATAATAATAAAAATTAAAAAATTAAAAAAAAAACAGCAGAGAGAGATGAAAGAGAAATTTGAACAGCATAAAAAGAAAATGACATGTGAGCAGATGGACTGAAAATTGCAGATTTGACATTGTGTGATTTGTGGCATTGACATGAGAGTGATTTTTTGAAGAAATGACATTGGAAGACAAGTTTGCCATCATTGCAAAATAGCTATTTGAAGAAGAAAATTCAGTTGCCATAAAAAGATTCTTGCACGTGTTTTCAGCTACACCATTACAAATATTTTGCAGAGATATGTATTGAGCTAACATTGTATTTTGAGTGGAATTTTCCTCTTCATTCATAGTTGGAATCAGTGAATTTGAGTTGTTGATGTAAGTCATTGTTGATTGTCCTCCATCATTTGAGGAGCACACTTTGTACTTTGAGATTTCCATAGTCGGAAATTCTTTAGAGTCATTTGTATTTGTTGTTGCATCACATTGTAAACGGGTGCATTTTCGCTTGAAGCCGACACCCTTCATTTTTTAAGCCTAAGTTGTTGAAATGGCCAAAATCAATGAGGTATTAATGTTGTTGAATAACCTCATTCATTCAAATGTTGATGATGTGATAAAAATGAGCAAGAATGCTCTTTGTAACATTCAAAGTTGTTTGCATGATGCACAAGAAAAGATTGAGTTTTTGCAGTTGGAATCTCAGCTTCAGCAAGACGAACTTCAACAAAAGAGTCACCGTTCTGAACCTGTTTATGTTCAGAACATTGTGAAAGACTCCCATCAGCAGCAAGTCAGTAAAGTTGAAGTCGATTCCCATTCAGTTCCTTACACTAGAGTAGATGTACATGCAGATGCAACCGTTCAACCTGCACTTCCTAAGCCCATCATCAGACCTTGGGAAGAGCTTGTCCACAACAAGCATCGAACTGGTCTTGGATATGACAAGGATGTGTCCTTTCATATTCCAGACTACACCAAGCCCATCATATTTCAGAGTGCCGGATTCTTGTATGACAGTTCACCTGCAGCTGTTCCAGATCCTGTTCCACTTCCACAATAGATTGAGAAATGCCAACACTGTGATCGAGTTGGCCATATGAAAGATCACTGTTTTGATCTTCATCCATGCAAGCACTGTGGTCGGCACACTCATTCTTCGAAGACCGAGATCACTTCGAACTGACCTCCTGCAAGAACCAAGATTCATCTTGGATGGATTGCTTCTTGGCAATGGGCATCAGCAGCCAAGAAGATGTTTAAGTCGCATGTCAGAACATGTTCACGGATATTGAACAAACTTGCAGTTGAGTTTTCGCCATCATCTCACCTTGTCCCTGACAGGGGGGAAAATGGTGGTCATGTACAAACTTCGACGATAGATCGAGCGAACGAGCCACAATCTCTGTTTCGTAACGTTCGAGTTGTGGCAATGTTGACAAGCGAGAAGCACGACCTGTAGCACCTCCATGTTCAGAGATGTAGCCAGAGACGCGGATGCCCATGAGCATGCCTTCGGTTGATGGACAACCTTAAACCATCATCTTTGGTTGGTGGATAACCTAAAACCATCACAGGTAGTAGACCTCCCTTCTTTTAGGTCGAAGGTCTCCCTTTCATATATGAGGAACACTTCCTCTAGCAGAAGCCTTCAGCTTCTTGCCAGCTTTGGTTGAGTTCCAGGAAATGCTTCAAGCATTCCAGAGTTGTTAGTAATCCTAAAACCATCACAGGTAGTAGACCTCCCTTCTTTTAGGTTGAAGGTCTCCCTTTTTTATGAGGGACAATTCCTCTAGCAGAAGCTTTCAGCTTCTTGCCAGTTTTGGAAGAGTTCCGAGAACTGCAACAAGTATTGCGTTCCAGTGTTTGTGGTCATCCTAAAACCACCTCTTTTTTCCAACATTTCAGAGAGTTGATTCAGCCCAAGTGTTGCCATGTATACTTTGCATATTTGTATTACAACTCTTTTCTTGGACTCACACATACCCCTTCGGATTAAGGGGGGATGTTGGAACACCTAATCCTACATGGGTAGGTGTGGAATTCGAAAAGTCACAATGGAGTGCAAGTGACCTTGGAATGTGAAACCAAGAGTCACACCATTGTATTATAAATGTACATCTTTGTATAATGGAAAATAAGAAAGCTTCACGCTTATCCTTCATTGTGTGTTGAGTCTCTTGTGTGTGTGTTTATTCTTCTCATACACCATGTGTGTGCTTCAACATGGTGTTTAACACC